>WOFM01000519.1:304981-587074 GCA_011428145.1 Ericerus pela | reverse complement strand
ATAATTCGTTTTATTTTCAGCGTTGAACATGAAGAATTCGAACGGTAAAATTTCAGGGGGGTGTTGTAACGGAAATCCTACCTTCTCTCTTTCTTCATCATCACGAACACATTATATATATATATGTCATATGTACACTCTCATCACAAAGTGCTTCCCCTACTATTCTCAATCCGATAACGCTGTTGCTTCGCCATTTCATATTTCGTTTGTGAAACATAATTTAGTCGCTAATAAAATGTCATTAAAGTAAAAAGTCTCAAGTTCTTTCGATCCTCGTTCTGTATGCCTCACATCAAATTGCATTTCTTCATTACATTTTTTCGACAAATGCCTCAAATGCCGTCGCAATTCTTTCGAGAGCATTAACAGCTCTTTCTTTGCAGACAAGATTTTCACTTCTGGTCAATGATGCTGGTTGAGGTCTAATTTTCGATTTTTTTATTTTTAGAGTATCTTCATATTCAACTTCTTCGTTCAGACATGTCGAAACGGTTGTTTCTTCAGGAGAGGTCCTTTATATTTAATTCCGACACCAATTACGAACAACTGACTTCAGATTAAATATAGTTTCACTTGATTAAATCATAAAAATAAACTTGAAAAATTTGAGAAAGTAACTTAATTTATTGAAAAGATAATTAAACATAATTATAGTCTTATCGCCATATTGAATACAACAAGGAGTGAGCGTCACCTCATGAACAGAAAACAGAGAGGGATAGAAAGACGCAGATAAAAACAACGAGAACTTGACTGTTCTAATTCTTGATTCCAGTAGTACCAACTACTGACATCTAACACCCCCTTCCAGGCGAGTGTCGAGCCGTTTTTATTGGAATTTCTTGAGAATGGATGTTCTTGAGTTACCACAGACTTGAGAAATCACTGCAGCTTGAAAATCACAGGAACTTGAGTTATATTAATCTTAACAAAACAAAAGGAGTATGACGCTCCAAAAACAAAACAAACTTAAAATCTTAAATTTTGGTCATAATACTAAACAAAATTGAGCAAAATAAAATCACAAAATTAATTGACCAGAAAAAAAAGGAAAAACGTCAAAATTAAACAAACAAATGAGTATCATCAAATTAATACTAGGTAACGAATCACCTGCAAACAAAATAATATTAGTATTTTCAAATAAAATAATACGATACTTAAAAATAATAAGTCTTCCTGAAATAAAGAACACATGATTAAACAGGAACAAAACAAATATAGAAATATAAAAGTATCTGAAAAGGAAAATACTGTTATTAATATTATTCTTGATTGCGAATTTGAATTCATCTTGATGGAATACATCTGGAACAATAAACAGATATATTAGTATTTCATCAAGTTAAATAGATGAGTTCATCAGACTGCTTGACATCAACTTGGTCTTGATAATAAAAGAACGAAACTTGATTTAAAGAAATGTCGACTCTTGAGAAAAATTAATTTAATTGAACTAAACTTGTCATTATTTCTTGAGGTTAGAGTCAATATTATATCATAATTTTGAGTCTGGATATCGATCGATGAATTATATTCAGCAAACTAGGAAAAATACGAAACTCGTACCCAATTTGGAATTATCCGAACTTGAGTAATTATTTTCTTGATTCTTAAGCTTGAAACTTGATTTACTTGATCGTTAATATTTTTCTAAAATTTATACAACTTACAAATTTTGAGAAATTTCTTCTATTTATAAATAACAGAAGTTTAACGAATTTTCATTTATGAATAACAAAAATTTTATTAACTTGACTTGACTTGAACAATAGAGATGTTAACTTGATAAATTAAATTTTTCTGATATACTTGAGTGACTCTCTTGACTTACCATCTTAATTGCTTAACAGTTTTTTCACGTAAGAACTCATGTTGCTGAGCCGTAAGAGGTTTTGTTAAAATATCAGCAACTTGATTATTTGTTGATATATGAATAATTTTGAGTAAGTTATCACGAACATACTCTTTTACCTTGAGATATCGACGTTCGATATGTTTAAGTTTACCATGATTATAGAAAATAGATAATAAGTTACAAGTGGACTGATTATCTTCATACACAGTAACTTGAGTTTTAAACTGAATAAAAGTTTCTTCAGTTAACCTACTACAATAGAGCATATGACTTGAAGCAACAGCAACAGCTACAAACTCGGCCTCAGTAGTTGACTCAGAAATTACATCTTGTTTTCTGCTGCCCCAAGCAATTGTATTACCAAACTGTTTAATACAATAGCCAGTAGTGGATTTTCTTGATTTATCTGCTGCAAAGTCAGCATCAACATACGCAATAATATCTTCATCAGGACTTGAGTAGGTTAAACCTAAAGTCGGAGTGTGTTTTAAATAACGAACTACATGACTTACTAGAGTACGATGTAACTCCGTAGGTTTTTCTTGAAATCTAGCTAAGAAACTTACCGCAAAAGAAATATCTGGGCGAGTAGTATTAGCTAAATATAAGAGTGACCAATAGCCGTCCTATACGAATTATGAGGAGGTAGGGGTATTTCTTGAATTTTTGAAAAATTGGCAAAAGTGTTCATTGGAACTAAACGTTCACCACAATTTTCTAATTTGAATTCGTGAATTAGGGTTTTGATGTAATCCTCTTGATATAAATGAAGATTACCAGTGTTATAGTCAATCTCAATTTGAAAGCCAACATAACAACTTGGAGAACCTAAGTTCTTGACTTCAAAATTTTCTTGGATAGACTTGATACCATCTTGAACAACTTGATTGCTAGAGCCCATAATTAAAATGCCATCAACGTATGCTAACATTATGACAAAATTATTACTACTTGATTTCATGAAAATGCAACCTTGATGTAATAATGGTTCAAAACCCTTACTCTTGAGAATTCTTGAAAATTTTACATACCATGACCTAGGTGCAGTAGCTAACCCATACACAGCTTTATTTAACTTGAGTGCATAAAGTTTATTGTTGAGATCAATACCCTGAGGTATTGAGGTATATTTATCTCGATCAATCTCACTATTGAGAAATGCAGTCTTGATATCTAGCTGTGTAATTCTTAACTTAAGTTTGCAAGCTAAAGAAAAGAACCAACGAATTGTGGTTGCAGTTGCAGTAGGTGAGTAGGTATCTTGAGTTGAATATTTTTCTTGATCAACAGCACCAACTATTACAAGGCAAGCTATAAAAGCTCCATCAGGTTTAATGGTAAAAATCCACTTTCACGGAAGTAGTTGATGACCCTTATTATTTGATTTTGGGACAATACGCCAAACCTTGTAACAATTTAGAGACTTGATTTCTTGAGTAATTGCTTCCTTCCATTTGGGCCAGTCAGGTGATTTTAATGCCTCTTTGTACGATTGAGGAGCATTAGGAGAAGAAACCTCTGTTTCATCTCTTTTATTATTTGCATCAGAGATACGAAGAATTTGCACTGAGCCATTAATCACTTGACTTTCTTGAGAAAGATCCCAATTATAATCAATTTCAATTATCTCATCTTGGGAATTATCTTCACCAACTTGAACTTGAACAACAGGAGGAGCAATATCTTGATCAGGACTTGGACTTGAATCAACTTGATTCTCTACCAAACTATCATTACAAACAACATTAGTAGGTAGAGAATTATCTTGATTTTCAACTTGAGTTAAATTTTCATCAGGAAAATCTAATTCTTGATTACTAAATTCTTGAATAGTTTCTTGACGTTCATTAATAGCATCCCTAAATGTTTTACTTTCGTCGAATTTGACATTACACGAAACGTTAGTCTTTTTATTAACAGGATTATATAAAATATAACCTGTTTTAGTATAGCCTACTAAATATTGTTTTGTACTAACTACACCAAATTTTTGACCAGTGGGTTGATTTTCTTGAAGTACATAAGCCAGACAGCCAAAAACGTGAATACTTGATAAATCAGGCTTATTACCGTAAAACATTTCATAGAGAGTCTTGAAATTTAGTGCTATGTGTGGTGATCTATTATATAAATATTCGGTAGCATCAGCAGCTAAGCCCCAAAAGGAAGTAGGAAATCCACTCTCTTGAATTAATGAACGAATCTTGACTTCAATAGTTTGATTAGCCATCTCAGCAGTACCATTATGTTCACTAGTATAAGGACCAGAGGTTTCTCTCCCAATTCCTAATTCTTCAATTAATTGATCCATGGCCTGATTCACAAATTCAGAACCATTGTCACAACGTAAAGTTTTACATTGACCTTCTTGAGGGAATTGAGCTTTAATTCTCTTGACATACATCTTGAAAAACCTAGTCACTTCATACTTTTTCTTGAGTGCAAAAATACTAATATAATGAGTATAATCGTCTAAAAATAATAGTAAATAAATATTTTTCTTGACAAAGGAAGGGGGAGAGATTGGGCCAATCACATCAGCGTGAGTTAATTCACCTGGTCTTGAAGCTCGTTCACGATCTTTATCGAAACATTTACGAGTCATTTTTGTTTGGTTACAAACTTGACAATCTTGAAATATGTCCGGACAAATTATGTCCGGGACACTAATAGCAACAGAACAAAGACGATATAAATTTGGAGAGGAAATATGTCCCATCCTACGATGCCAAATATTCCCTTCATTCACCAATTTTGTTCTTTGTTCGTCACTAATCATTTTCTTAACTTTTCAATTTTTCCTTTCACCAGTTTTCGTACGATAGACTAGTAAAGAAATCGAATTATTCTTGACATTACTTGAATTTTCTTGACTTGATGACCCCTTCGAATCCTGCACAATTTTACCAGAATTTGCGGAATCGATGTTACTTGATTTATTTTGTTGACATTTACTTAACTCCATTTTATCTAACTCATCGATCCAATAGTCATTTACATCAGACCCGTCAGTAGCAACATTAGACCCTTTACTATCAGACTTTTTGTTACCAGACGATTTACTTGATTTGGGGGACTTGACTTGACTTTTATTACCCAGACCACTTTGATCAGCAATTTCTGACAAACTCGGATCATTAGTGTATTCAGATAATAAAATTGATTTACCTTTAAATATTCTTGATAAAGCCTTTTTGTAGTTCTTGATATTTTTGTTCATACTTGAAGGGACAAATTGATATCTATCTTGACTTGATACTATTTTGATGAGCGGTTTACTTAACCCGACCTCTTCTTGCCTGTGAAATGTAACTTGATTAGACTCGAAGAGTAACTTGATATTATTGTCTTTAACAAAATGGTTAACACTAAAAAGCCCATTTGCTAGACCGGGAACTACTAAGACTTCTTTTAAAACAAAGGTAAATTTTCTTGACGATGATTCGTGATTTAAGGTAAATAATATTATACCCTCACCCGTAGCTTTTAGAACACTATCTTTACCAGCTTGTTCCAAAGTTTTATCTTTCGGGAAAGCTCGATAGTTTAAAACTTAGTGAATGTGAGCTACAGCATTATTTGTGGCCCCACTATCAATCACAAAAACATCGGTATCTTGATTTAACGAATCTTGATGTAGGGAATCTTGATTATTAATTACATTTAAATTAATTAAATGTAACTCACTTGAGATACTGTTCGGATCCGGTTGCGGCGCAGGACAGTTACGTGCTTCATGACCCGGTTTTTGACACCGGTAACAAACCTTTTTGTTACCATTGAAGCACTTATTGGCAGTGTGTCCATTCCAGCCACAATCCTTGCAGCGAACTTACCTATCTTGATTCTCCTTCTTGACATCTTGATTTTGTTTCACAGGCGAAGTAGGAGTTGTCTTGACACTTGATTTATTACTTGATTCGTCGAGAGTCTTATAATTAACGTTACTTGATGATGTACTTGATGTTGGAGCAGGTGATTTACCTGACTGAGGTGTCGAGGGAGTCGACGCTGCTTTCCGTGCGTATTCTTGATGCTTCGGAGCACTCTCCGGTGGTTTAGCAGACGTCGACTTCTTCCTTTCTACGTAATCCAAAATAGATGTACGTAACATTTCCTCAGACAATTCTTCACCTGCTCCAGCACATAACGTATCGATGACCGCCTCGAACGAAGGATTTAATTTTTGTATCAACTTGATTAGCCAAAAGGAGGGTGGAAACACTTGACCAAATTCCACTAAACTTCGTCGGGCGGCATCGAATTTAGACAAAAACAAAATTAATTCGGTATTGTCCATATACTTGAGTTTGTCAAGATGGTTCATGACAGCAATCATATCATGAATCGTCTTGCTATCGTACTGCCTCTTGAGTTCTTGGAGATGACCAAATCAGGTTCTGCACTTGAGCATCGACTCCTTGGCGAATGTTCTCAGGTAGGTTGAGGTGTTCAGCTCGAGATAATGCGATCCACTCAATCGCATTTGCCGCCGCTAAGTCGTTCTTGATATCCCTCTCCCACATCTTGAAATTTTGCTTACCCTTTAGCTTATCATTATTTCCATATGTACGCAATGGAATCAATGGAACCATTTGAAATTGGCCCATAGTCGGGTAACATTGATATTGAAACGAAGTATTCATTGGAGTATAAATGTTACCCGATAGCGTTTGATTCGCATCGCGCACAAATGAACTTGAATCTTGAAAGGCCATAGAGTAACTTGACACTTGAGGTGCAGGTATAAAGCCTGCTCTTGTTTCTTGATAATTTGGTACTTGACCAAAACTTGATTCTTGACCGACATTAGTTAGACCAGGAGGGGGTACAAAATGACTTTTTGGCGAAATTTTCGAGAAATCAAGAGCCGCGAGTGCATTTGACATGGAATCGACGATCATGCTATCGACATTCAACGGCGATTTAATTTCTGAAACAATACTTGAATAATTTTTATTAATATTTACTTGACTTTAGTTCGATGACACAGCAGACAACAAATTGCTTGAACTTGATGTTTCTACTTGACTCGACGAACTACTTGACGGACTTGAAAACGACGTAGACGAGATATCTTGATTTAACATATGTAATGGTATTATTTTATCTTGATTTGGCTCAATGGATAGTGATGACAGTTGACCTGGTTGAACCTTCTTGATGATCTTTCCGGAATCCGAAAAGGTGACGGTAATTGTCGGTTCAGCCATAGTATTTGAAGTTGTCTTGATTTCACCAGCCATGGCAGATAATTCTTGAACTAGAGGTAAATCTTGAATTTGGACGATCTCATCTATCGTATTGGTTGTCACTGTATTCACGACCGGATTGAATAACACCTTCTTGATTTTCGATACCTGCTTCTTCTTTCTGACCGGAAGAGCAGGAACTTGAGATCGGCCTTTACGTGTTTCTGGAGCCATAAAAAGACGAAAACGACGAACACAACCCGCGAATTTCTTGACAGACAAACTTGAAAAATTAAGCGAACTTGACTTACGGACTTGACATTTTTTGTAAAATAAAATACGAACGTAATTCTTGACGATAACAAAGGCGCGAACACGCGAACACACTTGAACTGTGCTATCACTTTATATTTAATTCTTACACCAATTACGAACAACTGACTTCAGATTAAATATAGTTTCACTTGATTAAATCATAAAAATAAACTTGAAAAACGTGAGAAAGTAACTTAATTTATTGAAAAGATAATTAAACATTATTATAGTCTTATCGCCATATTGAATACAACAAGGAGTGAGCGTCACCTCATGACCAGAAAACAGAGAGGGATAGAAAGACACAGATAAAAACGACGAGAACCTTACTGTTCTAATTCTTGATTCCAGTAGTACCAACTACTGACATCTTACAAGGTCGACTCGCCGGTTTCATATCCACTTACAGTAACAACTTTTTCACATATATTTTTTTGTCCATTCACCGAAGAAACAATATGAGGAGGTCGAACATTGTGTGATTTATGAAATATGGCATCAAGTTCTTCAAAAAAATCGCAGTGTACTCTTTTTTTTTCCAGTATCTCCACTGCTCATATTGTCAATTTTAGTAATGTATCATTTTTTCAGGTACTTCAATTTATTTTCACATTGTCTAGCTGTGTATGGGACCAATTTGGCAGCAATCTGTTGCCAAACCTTTGAATTTTTACAGGTTGTTGATTTGAAGAGATGCTCAGCATCTTTAAACAATGTCAGTAACTCCAAGACATCTGCTTGTTTCCACAGTGGCCCAGTCGATGTACGCAGATCATCATTAAATTCAATAGCATGATATACTGTACTCTGTACAGGTGAGTCATCAAGGTTTACAATTTCTTCTTCATATCGAGCATCTAGTTCTTGTAGTCTAGCCTCGGATGTTCGTTTCTCGAATAGTATTTGATCCTCTTTTTCAGAATCAATATTTAAAAGATTTGTTTTCGGTTGATTCGTATTACCCTGCGCTTTTTTTGTATCATTTTGCGCAGGTTTCGACATACGTTCTTGCATATTTATCCGTTCTTTGCTACCATTTTTATGTATAGCTTCCATAATATTTTTTGGCATTGAAATAACTGATTTTTTATAGTTTGAGGTACTTGGTACCTCCGGTTGTCGATGTAATTCTACGTCTTGTTGTCTGTTTTGTACTTCAAGATCGGGTTGTCTAGAAGTATGAGGTAATTCGACTGTTGCTGATGAGTCACCACTGGTACCATCGGAGGGAATTGTGACGACTGCATCATTTTTATCTTTCGGCGGTAATAATTCGCTAGTAGTATCATCATTTTTGTTTATAGTATACCGGCACCACAATAGATTATCCGCTAAGAAAAAAAAAACAAAACTTATTGAAGAGCTATTCTCTCTTTTTGACCAAGAAATGATGAAGTCTATGCTAATACTTACAATCATCCTTATGTTGAACAAGAATATGATCATCATACATGAATGGCATTCCTGTTCTAGTATCTGACACATTATTATAATTCATTTTTATTTAATTTAGCGCAAAACAAAATAAAATTTAAAATTCTCACAAAAATCAATTTGTCACATCAAACTTATGAATGTCATTTTATTCAAAAATATTTGAATATGATATAAAATAGTCTAGAGGTCATGGTTGACTGTTATTTGCGTTCAAAAATAAGTGAGTTGTCCACCACAACCAAGGGACAACCATTCATCACCCTAAAGTCATTCGGAAAAGGGTGTGGCCTAATGGAAAACAGTTTTAATTTTCAAGTCTTGTGATAGTCCACCACAGTTGCGCACCCGTCACCCTGAGTTACATTTCTGAATGCCCTCCAGAAGGTAAATTCAATAGAATTCAAGCATGTTCAGCCACTTCATATTTAACATATGGGTAACCCAAAACCTGGACGAACACTGGTGATTTTAGAGCTGGTTTGGACAGTTTATATACTGGCTTAATTACACGCACACATACACAAGTATGTAAGGAATATGTACGTAAGTAAGAGCGGCCCGGTTGCGTCATCTATTGTAGTGATAAGAGATGATGGGCCAGTTCGTGTGTGGATTGTGACATCATCGCATTGTCGAGATAAGTCACAATTTGTTACTTGTACATTACCTGCAAGTACATGCAGGTAATTACATCGAATGTAATTTGTGTTTGGTTTAACATCGCAAGGATGATTATTTGCTAGCCCTTTGGGAGAGCAACTGTCATCAAGGGGTCCAAACCCCTAAACCTCATACCAGTGAGTCCCCACAGCTACTCCCCCCTGTTTTTGCGCCACAAAAATGATTAAAATTGTGCAGGCCTGGGAAGACTTGCGGGTTTAGCATCTCTTCTGGTCAGCCTCCCACTTGGCCAGTGCACTGCCCACTGCAGCACCGACACATTTGTACAATTGACATCGGGCATAAGAGTGTGCCTGGTATTGGGCATGACTGGTTTCTCCGCTACACATCGGTGGTTGATTTTTTGGATAGGCATAGGGGTGGTGCCAGGAGTGCGGGGGCAGTGGGCGCTTGAATTCTGGTCTCCTTAATATCAAGGAGTTTGAAGTTCTCGAGGTTGAGCTGACCATTAAAGCTTTTTGGTTAGCTGCCTTCTTTGCTGTAAAAAGGAACTTCATCAGTCCCCTGGTTTCCTTTGGAGTCAGCTCCGGCTTCGGGGGTTCCGTAGTTGGGGTCAATTTTGGTGGTGACCAGGGAGGAGTGATGATGGGAGGAAGCAGAGAGTCATCTCTGCAAAACATTCTTCACAGCAGAGGCCATGTCCATAAGCAATTCTTCCTCAATTCTTTCTAGTTCCTTTTTCTGTTTGAGAATTTGCTGAGTTGTTTCTCAGTAATTTTTCAAACTGATTGGTTCTGCGAAGTATTGGGAAGAATCTGTTTGGTGGATAGCGACATTTTTAAAAGATTCGAGAGAAAGAAGCAGAAAATAATGTTTTAGGAAAACACATCTGAATTCTGAAACAGTTCTAAAATGGCTGTATTTACTGCAAGTTTTGATTTACCATTACATTTCCATTTTTTCTTTTTCGTATTTACTTATCAGTCCATAGAGGGGATAGCGCTTAAAATTCTCAGCCATTTGCAAGTTTTCTGGTCAAGTTCTGATTGGTTTAAGCAGAGTTATGCCTGAAATAAACTTAGAATATATTTTTCAAATTTTTATTACAAAGGAATCTCCGCTTGTGACGTCACAATGTTGAGATTATCTTTGTTGGTGACAATAAAAGCACGTTGAGATGTTTATTTCTGTATCGCACATGGATTTGTTTATTCCTGTCGTTTTCTTTTTGTTGGCATTCCTACGTTTGCTTATCTCTGGAGTTTCTATTGTCTCGAGCAATTCTGATTTCTGTCGCTTATTTTTTGAGCGGGTATTTATTTTCATTCAGGATATTACTTTTTCGGGAGTAAATCTTTATTTGTTTCGCATTAACCTCTTAGATTTGCGATAAGGGTGGAAATTTTTGCATTTTTTACTGCCTGGAGGCCTGCCTCTTTTTCGTGGGCATAAGGGGGCCTCTAGATCAAATGTTTTTATGGTAACATTATCCTAAAATTTTAAAGACTTTTTTATTTTGTTTTTTGTGTTTCCAGTGTTTGTGAATTTATTGTTATACATTTTTCTACTAATTCTTCTGTATTTGTTTGTGAATCTGTCTGTATATTTTCTATGTTGTTTCTTTGTATTCTCGTTATTCTTTTGTCATTGCTCACCAAATAAGCAGGCTTCAATCTATCGATTGAAATTGTTTTTAATTCACCTGCGATGAGTATCACAAAGTTTTTCTCCTTTTGTGATACTACTTTGTAAGGACCGGCGTATGGTTTTTCCAGCACAGATCTTATTTTTTCGTCTCTCACAAATACATGGGATGTATTGGCCAAATGTTTTGAGATGTAAGTCTTTGGCTGGCCATGATGAGCTACCTGTTGAAGGAAATTGTTGGCGTCATTTTGTATATTTTGCACCATAATTTTGGGGCTAACTTCCTTCGATTCTGTGAAGAAGTCCCCTGGGAGGCGTAGCTCTTTGCCGAATGTTAATTGCACTGCAGAATGACCTGTATCAGTTTGTAGGGCAGATTGAAGGACTAAGAGGATAGTAGGAAGTACTTCTACCTATCTCTTTATATCATGAGACATGATAGAGGCTTTGAGTGCTCTATGCCATCTCTCAATTTTGCCATTGGCTTGAGGATGGTAAGCTGTAGTATGACTGTTGAACACCAAGCTTATTGGATAACTTTTGAAAGAGCGAGCTCTCAAATTTGCAACCTTAGTCCATAATTATGATTTCTGGTACACCATACCTCGTAATCTAGGTGTCATATAACCTGGCAGCTACAGTTGGTGCTATCATCTCGTGGAGAGGAATTGCTTCTGGCCATTGTGTTGCCCTATCTATTATCGTTAACAGGTATCTGTGTCCTTGAGATGGTGACAATGGGCTTACCAAGTCCATGTATACAGTTTTAAACCACTCTGTTTGTTTGAAGGATTTGAGGGGCAAGCGAGTGTGCCTTCCTACTTTGGACTCTTGACAGTTCAGGGAACTGAGAGCCCATTTGTTGCAGTCAGACTTCATTCGTGGCCAAACAAACCTTTTTGAGATTAAATTAGCACTGCATCTTGGTCCAGCATGTGACAGATTTTGTACACTGTTGAAAGCCAATTTGTGATATTTTTTTGGCAGAAATAGCCTATTCTTACCTGTACTGACATCACATGTTAATAAAACATCAGTACCGGGAATTTTTCTGTCTCAATTTGAGAGAAGTATCATCGTTTGATAACAACTCTTGCAATTCTGCATCCTTAAGATGTTCTTTAGCTATTTCAGCATAAGGTAATTAGACAGGAGCTGAGATAGCTTTAATTCTACTTAGAGCATCAGCTGGAGTGTTAAGTTCTCCACTTATATACTTGATGTCTGTAGTCAACTGACCAATATAGTCTAATTGTCGTGCTCTTCTCGGCAATGCCAGTCCTGCTTTATGCGTGAAAGAATGTATTAGGGGTTTATGGTCTGTATACACAGTAAAACATCTACCCTCTAGTTGATGCCTGAAATGTTTCAGCGCAGCAAAAATTCCGAGAAATTCCTGATCATATGTTCTGTAATTCTTTTCTGTTTTTGAAAGCTTCCTGGAGAAGAAAGCTAGTGGTAATTTCTTGTCGTCTTTATCCAGTTGGTACAGGGTTGCACCAATAGCAAAATCTGAAGCATCGGTACCTATGCATAATGGCAGAATTTTGTCTGGATGAGCCAATAACGTTGCATTTGCCAGTGTTTCTTTGATTTTCTCAAAGGTCTGTTTGGCTTCTTCATTCCAATCGAGTGGAGTTTTATCTTTCTTTTTGTTCGTTTTTATTAGTGCAAACAGCTTACTTTGTTCGGCTGCTGCATTCTTCATGCAACGTCTGTAGAAATTCACCATCCCCAAGAAACGCCTGAGTTCAGCGACATTTGAAGGTTTTGGGAAATTCAATATTGGTTCGACTTTGGTCTTCAGGGGGAAAATGCCTTCGGTCGAGACTTTGTAGCCGAGAAAGTCAATTTCAGTCTGTTTGTATAAACTTTTACCTATATTGATGGTAAGGCTGGCAGCGTGTATCTCTTACATTCTTCTCGTGCTTCTGCTCACCACTCTCTGAGCAAATGCAAATGTCATCCAAGTATGCATATGCAAATGAAAATTCCTTAAACATTCCATTGATGAATCTCTGGAAAGTTTGTGCTGAGTTGCAAAGTCCAAACAGCATTCGAAGGTTTTCAAATAGACCAAAGGGGGTTATAACTGCTGTCTTTTGTATGTTCTAGTTGGCTATAGGAATTTGGTGGAATGCCCAGTTAATGTCAATTTTTGTGAACATCGTTTTACCCTTCATATTTGCGTTAAAGTCCATAATATTGGGAACTGGATAGTGATCAGGAACTGTTTTGGCATTTAAGGCCCTGTAGTTTCCAACAATTCGCCACTCTCCACTTGCTTTTTTGGTCATGTGGATAGGGAAACTCCATGAGCTTTTTGAGGGGCGACATATGCCTTCCCTGATGATGTGGTCATAGTATTCCTGTGCCACTCTGAGTTTGTCAGGCAGTAACCTTTGTGCTCTAGCATGGCAAGGTGGTCCTTTAGTTTCTATATAATGAACTGTGTCATGATTATAGGTAGGATGCATGCGAATTGATGGTTGAGTGACTCCATGATAGTCAGACAGAATCCGTAAGAGTTGTTTGTCACTTTAGTACAGCTGGGTAAATTTGTGTCCAGTCTGTAAGCATGTTTTTTGCCACCTACACAAAATTTAGTTTTCACTATCGATCAATTTTCCATTTTTGAGGTCAATGATCAGACCAAAATATGCAAGAAAATCTGCACCTAGGATGGGGTTTGGAACATCAGCAACTGTGAAGGACCACATCATGTCTTTCCTAAGTCCGATGTTGACTTTGCTGGTCTCAAGTCAGTAAGCTGGAAAGACAGAGATAGTATTTTGGAGGATGTACTTTTTGATATTTGTTGACTGGCAATATACTCAGGTCTGCACCCGAGTCTATCAAGTACCGTTAAGAACAGGAGGCATGAGTATTTTTCCAAGGGGTCTTCGGCTGCATAGATGGCCCCTTGTTATAGTTTGACGCCTCCTTGGTATGGGATTTGCCCCACCATTTGCTACAGTTATTACATTTGGTGGCCTCTGCGCCAAACCTTTTGTGAAAGAAACAACTTTTGTCATCCCAGGTTTGAGACTGGGTGCTGGGAGATGATGTTCAAGGGGGAGTTGAACTCTGCCCCCTTTTTCTGCTATTAGATCATCGATCTTTGGACCAGGACTGTTGTCCATTGCTATTGTTGTTGTTTCTCAATTTGTATCTCTGGCACCAATTGCCACTAGATTTTTTAGAATTCTGGCTTTTGTTTTTCTTTATTTCATTCGTCAACTGAGCTATTTGGGCTCTCAGTTGAGAGATTTCCCTAGTCTCTGCAGACACTGTACTTACTGAAGGCTTTGACCTTGTATATTCCAGCGCATTGTCTGCTGATTTTGCAAGGATGTCCAAGTCTGTGGAAGTGTTGATGATTGTTGAACCCATGGCAGCTAGGCACTGCACTACAATTTGTGGTATTTGCTTGTAGAATTGATTGCCTATTACAGAAGGGGCTACTATATTGTCCGGCTTTTGTCGTAATTTTGCCATGAAGATTGAGGGTTTGTTGTCCCCCATCTTCATACCTCGCATCACATCGTCGATGATCTGGTTTTTCATTTTTCCAAATACATTTTTAATCTTCTTGACAAACCAAGCATATTTGTCCTCTTCTGTCAAAGGGCATTCCATAATATCCGGAATGTGGTGAATTATCTGTGGGGACATGCCTACACAGATGTGGAGATACCGCTGGTTCAACTGTATGTTCTCAGTCTTGAACCTGCCTTCCAAGAGAGTCAATCACAGATCTACCTAATTGGGCAGAAATTCTGGGATCTCTATCCTTTGTCTGTAGAAGTTGGGGTTTTTCCCTGGCTGTAACTGCAAAAGCTGCATAATTTGCACCAAGACTTCAGGTGTCAGCTGAGGCTGAGCACTGCCTCCCTGCGATGGTTGTTGGTTATCATTTCCAGTTGGTGGCGGGACCATTGCTATGTCTTTCTGATGACAAGTGTATTCCACAATAGACTCAGCATCATGTATTTGATTAGTACACAGTCTTGAGTTAAGTTTACTTAAAAAGTTAAAAATTTTGATTGAGGAACAGTTAGCAAACTCAGGTGTAGTAGACAAGGATTGCAAAGAAACTTATGAGAAAATGAAAGACATGCCAACATACGATCACAATCCAGTAGATCAACCAGGTCCAATCTGGGAGGAAGAACACGAGTCAATTCAACTGCAAGCAACTAGCGAGAAGGAGGTTGCAACAATGCAGATACAAAAGGATCGAGTGGAAACTGAAACCAATAAAACCCAGTATAATGTGGAAAAGAATCGTATGGACATTAATCCATTAGAAGAAAATTGGGATTTAAATATTGATGTTACGAACATTCCTGCCACACAATCGACATAGAAAGAGACGTACAGAATTCCAAAAAATACATTGAATCAGACATTTAATCAGCCACCTAATATGACATCGAATACAGCCACAGAACTAGAAAAATAGAGCCAATTAAAAACGATAGAAACTATCCAAGAAAAGAACTACGCAGCACAGACAAAAGGTAATGAAATTTTTGAAGAACTACTTAGAAATTATTTTGACATTGATGGTCTCCTTGCCCGTAATACGTTAGAAAAACAATCTCAAGGTAAGAATAATCCTGACACAGAAAATAATCCTTCGAATTAAGTCAAGAATATGTATTCCGATCAACCTGAAGGAAGTGATTTGAGTAAAGGTGAGAAAGAACACAAAAGTAAAATAAAGTTTGCCCCCAAGAAATTAAGTTTAGACATTGATTTTAGAGTTTGGCTTAAATTATTTAACATGTTTGTAAGTCGATATGATTTTTCTAAATTTTTTGATCTGATCAATTCTAAAATTTTAGATAAAGATAATACAAGAAATTTATCCGATGCTAAAGCTGCTTTACTTGAGTGGTTAGACGATGATCATGCTAAATTAATTTTTGGCGAACCATGTCCCACTAAATGTATGAAGAAAATACTTGATTATCGTGAGCCACAAATTATAATGAGCAATTGAGTTTTAATAGACATTTATACACTAAAATATTACCCTGAAACGATGGAATTAATTGATTAGATAGAAAAGTTTGAAGACATTGAGAGAAAAATACGATTAACAAATAAAACTTGGAATGAAAATAAAAGGTTAGAGGCAATGAAACTTCATATGTTAGTTGCTTTTCCAAATTTATCTGCTAGAATTAGAGAAGATATGACGTATGAACAGATCAAAGCCATAATAATGGAGGAGGACGTATTATTAAAAGAGAGAAAGGGAATTTTGAAACGTAGAGGACCAAATTTTGTGACACATAATAATTATAAGAAATCTAAAACAAGTAATATTTCAGGTTTTAAGACAATGTTTAGATGCTACAACTGTAGCGGATATGGACACATAGCCAAACATTGTAAAAAGCAGAGAGGGTTCAAACCCTTACCGAAAGAATTGAGAGATAAACCAACACAGGAACAGAAAGGTAGCATTTACTGGAACTGCTTTAAGAAATTTAAAGTTAAGCCGAAACTTAAGCTAATTTATTTTGTGAAATCTAAAACTGATTCTAATGCGAACATTGATCAAAAAGTTGCAGAACTGGAGAAGACAACAAATAGTGAAAAATCCTGGAACAAGAAACCCAAATCAGATAAGAAAAGCCATAGATCGAAGAAACACGGCCATAAGTACAATAAGAAAGGAGCTAGGTCAACAAAGAGAAAAAGAGAGAGAAGCTCTAGCTCAAGTTCGAGTACCAGTTTGTCAAGTACTTTGACCTCAAGTACGTCATCTTTGTCATCAAGTGATGGACAAAGAAGTAAACGATTGCATAAGTCATCGAAGTCATCGATAAAAACAAAAGACATTAAAAGTGTAAGACATTTATTTAAATTTAAACGTTTTAGAAATCCAAAGTGTTTTAAAGTAAATCGATCTAGTAGTATTAAATTAATAGCAGACACAGGGGCTACTGACCACTTTATTAAGAAATTAGACAATTTAGATGACATAAAAAGCCTAGAAACACCAGAATTTATCTCTTGTGCCAATAAAAATAAATCAGCAGACATTAAAATTACGCATAAAGGAAGTTTAGTTGTTTGAGATGTAGACATGAAGACATTTAAAATTGAAAAAGTTAGATATTCTAAAAATCTTGGTTAAAACTTACTTTTGATTCATAGAATTACAAAATTAGATTGCTATGCTATATTTCGAAATAATATTTCAGAAATTAGAGACGAAAAGACAAATAAAACAATTTTGAGAGGAAATAAAATAGGTAAATACTGGTGGTTTACTTTTGATCTTGTAAATAGAAAAGAATCTTATTTGACACAAAAAGGAGAATCTTCAGATGAATCTACAAAAGACAAAAACAACCGACATAAAAATAAAAATAAAAATGATCATAACTATTCAAAAATTGAAGATGTTTGGTCAGAAAGTGAAAATGAATTAGAAGTTTTAGATCATAACAATAATCAAGGAATTAAAGGTAATAAAATCTTAAAATCTGATCAAGAACTCCTAGAATATCTTGATTTAGATGCTGATGTAGCAATAGATGATCTTGAAAATCTAAAAATGCCTTGCGAAAATTCAGTCAAAAATAAATTAGGATACTTATATCACTTGAGATTAGGTCATGCATCAATGAGTTATCTCAAAAGGTATCTGACACTTATGATTGTTTGAAAAATGTTGATTTTGATATTTCGTTACAAGAATGTGAAGTTTGTAGACTTGCCAAAATTAGAAAATCTCCACATAAGTCAATTAGTGAAGTAGCTGATAAACCACTTTTTAGAGTACATAGTTATTTGATGGGTCCTATAAAACTGATTGGCATTATAAGTAAAAGTGCATATGTAGTGAGATTTACCAACGATTATTCTAGATACACCACGACATTTAATATGATAAATAAATCTGAAGTAGGCAAATCATTCAAAGAATTTATCGATACAGTGAGGACAAACATAGGTGATAGAAAATCAAAAATTTTCTATCTACAAATTGATGGTGGTAGAGAGTATCCAACAGCCGACATGAAAAGAATTATAAAAAAAGAAGGGATAGTTTTACAAGTCACACCCCTCAGACACACCTGAACCAAATGGTATAGCCAAAAGATTCAATCTTACAGGAATTCAAAAAACTAAAGCCCTAATGTTAGATAGTGGTCTACCACTCAAATTTTGGTAACTAGCTTTCCAACAAGTAACACACATACACAATAGATTACCTCATAAATGATTAAAGATGAAAACACCGTATGAAATATTGAGAAATAGAAAACCTAAAATAGATTATATATATAAATTCAGTTGTATTGCTATTTGAAAAATTCCACACGCAAAAACTTCCACTTCAAAATTTTCAGATGGAGGAAGATGTATCCTTGTTGGGTCTAATCCTCAATCTTGGTTAGTTTTGAAATCCGAACATGGAAAATTGATAAAATCTAGTAATGTCACATTTTTGGAATCAGTCACATTTAAAGACAAATACCCTAGAAATTTTTTTGAAGAAGAAGGCTTACCCAGAATAGACCTAATTAACTGGAATAATATTGAAGATGATACCCAAGTAAATTTATTAGATGGGATACCAGAAAAATTTCTAAAAGAACCCGAAATAGAAACAATCTTAAAAGCGAATAAAAATAAAATTTAAATTAATCGAATTAATAGATACAATAAAAGTAATAAAAATACAAAATATTATAACTTATCCTCAAGTGAATCATCGATTGAAAATACCGATTCAGAGGGAGAAGATGAAACTGAGGTTTCAGAGAAAACAAAAATAGCTACTGAAAGAGAGAATAAATATTTTGCAATGATGTGTGAAATAAATAAAGTCCCAAAAACATTTAGAGATGTTCTTAAAAGTGAAGAAAAAGATAAGTGGATTGAAGCAATTGATTGTGAGATAATGACATTAATAGAAAGTAAGACATGGAAATATGTTAAGAAACCAGAAAATAAGAAAATTATGGAATCAAGGTGGATGTTTGTTAAGAAACTAGAACCAGGAGGTGTGTATAGATATAAAGCCAGATTAGTTGCGAGAGGATTCCAAGATCATAATATCTACAATTTATCAGAATTGTATGGACCAACTATGGGTCTATCACAGATACAAATGTTTTTGAGCATTGTCAATAAACTAGGATGGAGAGTAATTCAATTATATGTCATAGTAGCTTTTCTTAATAGTAAATTAGATAGAAAAATATACTTGAAGATTCCAGAGAGAGTCAATGTATCTGAGAAATTTAGACAAAATAATGTTTGTTAACTAAAGAAAGCTCTTTATGGTTTAAAAGTAAATCCTAAAAGGAGGTACTTGAAATTTAAACAGACAATGAAAGAAATGAACTTTACACTGTATGAAGGTGAAGCATGTATATTCCACTGGTGTAAAGGAGGAAAGATGGTAAATTTAGTACAGTATGTTGATGTTATATTGATTTCAGGAAACAATGATGAGAAAATGTTTGATACACAAGTTGAATTGAGTAAAACTTTCAGGATGAAAGTGTTAGGAGAACCTAGAAAATATCTACGTATAGGTATAGAAAGGAACTTTAAAAATAAAACACTGACACTATCCCAAACAAACTTTATCGAGTCACTTTTAAAGAAATTTAAAATAGATCATACCAAAGGTAGTGACACTCTTATGATGACAAACCTAGCCATTAAAAAGACATCTACAGACATAAAAATAGAAACAAAATTAGATCTAATAAAAAGATACCTTATAGGGAAGCAGTAGGAGCTTTACTATATTTAGCTTTAAGTACAAGACCTGACATAACTTTTGCTGTAAATGTATTGACAAGAAAATGTCATGACTTCGATATTTTAGATTGGCAAAGAGCAGAAAAAGTTTTAAATATAGAGAAAATGACAATGAACTTGTAAGTTTTTGTGATGCATCATTAGGAATAAATGATCCTGATGGTATATCAACTATGGGATATGTAATATTTTTATTTAGTGATACTGTTGACTGGAGAACAAATAAACAGAAAATAGTGGCAACATTATCTATGGAGGCTAAATATATAGCATTGAGTAGGACAACTAAAGAACTTGTTCATATGAAACATTCATTCAGACTAATTACAAAAAGAGAAATAACGCCAATAATTTTCTAAGATAATCAAGCAGCCATTAAAGCAGCAAAATCAGACGCTTCAAAAGCATTAAGACATCTAGTAAAACTAAAATATCAGTATGTAAGAACTGCTTGTCAAGAAAAGGAAATAGAAATAATTTTGGTACCAACAAAAGAACAAATAGGAGATTTATTTACAAAAGCATTACCTAAACCATTATTTCAGAAATTTAGAAAGGAAATGAGGAAATAAATAATGGTGATGAAAACTAATAAAAATGTATTTGTTACAGCATTGTCATGTAAATCAGAATAAAATTTGACGTCAATGAAGAGAAGAATTCGGATACCTTGTAGATAATTTGAGTTACTCAATGAAAGTTACCAATTTTGATATGTTGATTTTTTTGAATATTTAGATTATAAGTTTTTTCTGTTTGTTACATAAAGGAAAACAAATCTTTGGGCTTTTCCACACGTTGAGTCAAAAGTATGGACTGTATTGTCAACCAATAGATTTTCCTTAGGATTCCTACATTATTTTGCTATGTGTCCTGTATGATTACATTTAAATCATTTGTAAATACTCTAACTGTCTTTTGAAAATGACCAACAGTCCTTATACAAATGACTGAAACAACCACACCCAAGAAATTTAATATTGAAATGGAATTACCAGTTGAATCCCTCACAGCCATTGTAGACTCCGTTTCAACCTTTATTCTTGACAGGCTACCCTGTTGTTTAGTGAATTGGTTGATAAGTTTCATCTTCACCTTTTCCAAATAAATTTGAGTATCATTCTCCAGTACTTCGACGGTAGCATCATAAGGAGAAAGCATAGACATTAACAATTGTTCAACAATGTCTGTACCTTCTAGTTTTACCCCAGCAGACTTAAGTTTAATAACCAGCTCCTGGAATTTTTGTAAATATTCTTCAAGATCACCATTCTCCTTGTGTCGCAGATCTGACCATTGTTGTTTTAGAAATATGTGACTGTTACGAGTGTAATTCAATACTTTTAAATTACCTCAACAAATAAGATAATTTCTGAATATTATCCTTTATTAATATTTCACTTTAATTATTACAAACACTTTTAGAATTATACTTATTACTATTTCTTAATACTAATGAAACCTAATGTCCATAACAACTAGTATGGACCCTAACGTCTCTACTCGACTGTAGGTTTAGGAATGATCATGTCTTCGAAATGAAGATATGACATTACTTTCGTTTCCTTTGTTTCAATCAAATATGGCCGACCAAAAAGGTGGCGTGATACAGAACATCCGCCAAATATGATGACACATCATTGTCAGCATATCTGGTGGTGTCTGATCGTGAGAAGCTAGGTAAAATATAGACAGCTATTATTCCGAGAATTAGGAGTAATAGTTGTCTATAATTTGTTCGACACGTTTTTGTAGACAAACTGAATCGTCTGCAAAAATGGGATGGAACAGTGACTAGCAGTACCAGTTTTCAAATACACTTCATCGAGTTTTTCTATGATTTGATATGGTTCCACAACATCCTACACAAATGTAAAATGCGAGTCAGCTAAAAAACAAACAATTAGACCAATACATTTGTTGGCTTTCTTACAATAATCTCTATTCACTTCAGCAATAGTATCTTGATCAAGCAGCTTGACCAAACCTTCTCCGGGAACAATGATATACAGTTTGAAATGCCAGCTTTTATAGTTTTTACCCAAAAACTGTTGAACTTTATTTTTGTGTTTCAGGGCTTCCAATTTATGAACAAACCACTCCTGATTTGCCATTACAGAAAACGATTCAACATATGGACAAACGAAGAAAAAATGAAATGGTGCACTGCACAAACTTGCAAGTTCCAGCCTTGGTACTGCACATTTAAAACATATTACAAAAAATACATGAATGACTAGAAATTTTAATTACGATTGCCCATTTACTACACTGAGCCCATAACCTGTTGATTTTTAAATGACCACGAACAAAATATGAAACTTGTTAATAAAATAAAACAGATTGAATTTTAACTGGTTTATTTTGATATCATTGCTATGGTGGAGATTAAAGATCTGATGTTATAATTATATATTCAACAGGCCAGAGATATACAGTCAAAAAAAGTTTCACAGTTAGCAAGTTGTGGTAACAAGTGGACTAGTTAATATACTAAATGCAGGTTTGCAACATAAGCCTAACACAGGAACAATAGCTCTGTTTGATAGGACTACACCAACTTACACCGACCTACACCAGGAAGGCAATTCCACAAAATGTAGGAATGTTATGAAACTTTGCGCCAAGTTTTACTTGAAGATTTGTGGAATATCCCTACTGGTGTAGGTTGGTGTAAGTTAGTGTAATCCTATCAAACAGAGCTATTTACAACTACAAGTAAATCTAAGATTAAAAAACACAATTTTAGAACTTTATACATTGCAACAAACTAACAGAGCAAGTGCAGTGGGAGTGTAGAACAAAACAAACTACCCCACATCAATCGACATTAGAATAATCACATTCTCCAGGGTCATTTGTAGGCCAGTATTTATAAACAAACGCACATGATAATTTTTTCCTCCAATCAGACTTTTAGGAAGTAAAACATGTTATGTCAGCAGCGGTGTTCACAGGTGCGACACTAAAACCTCTATTATGTCGTATCCATCATATACATATCCTCGAAGACAAGTGTTAAATCTCACTGGGGATTCCAGCTTACAGTATTGTGATTCGTTGGTTTTTTTATTTCTTAAGTGAAGTCAATCCTATACCTGCCAGGGGCGCGTTCAGAAAGATTACCAGGGAAGGAGAGTAATTTTTCCCCCAATTCTGTTGACAGGAAAAATAGTTCCCCGAGGCAACTTCACATAATTCGTTGTACTAAAAATAAAATCGCCTCAAGCTTGTTCAAATTGTATTTACGAAGTAGGGTAAATGTGAAGTCACGTGGTGTGGAACTTTTACCTTCCCTGTTAACACTTTCGAACACGCCCTAGTACATTATCAATAGAGAGATCTTTCAGATAATGTGGGGAGTCTTGACCAAGGTATGCCCTTTTGGCGGCGACGATGAAAGGGAGTCAGAGTGGGTGGAGAAAACTCTGCTGTCATCGCTCCCAGTGGCGTACCATGAACCTATCCCCCGCATCAACCTGAAAGATCTTACCACCTATGCCACAAATAAACCACATACTTTAATCACACACATAAATACCCTTAAAAACATTATAAAAATTAACTTACAGAAAAAAAAAGAAAGAATTCTGTCAGTGGGGAGGGGATAAAACTGTGAATCTCTTCGGCAGATATGTGCGAATTACAGTAGAGCGCCATGCCGAATACAATGGTTAGTCAATTTAAATTACTCTTTACTATACAAACGAAAAAATACGGAAAATCGGGTGAGATTTAAACGCTTTTTGAAAAACCTAATAGCATTTGCTTCGATTGTAGTTGGTACAGCACACGTCAAGAAAAAGAAAAACATTGATTTGCAAATAGAATTGGCAATAGGGGCTTGTGATGTGAGGAATGGTTCAGCAGTAAGCCCGTAACTATTTTATTTATTTGCCCGTTTTTAATTTTAATTCAATGAAGTGTAGGGTTCATCTCTTGATTTGTTAATTTACTGAAAGTTGAAAATCATGCACTGTCGAAATGATTAGACCTAATTTATACTTAACCAAAATACGCAATTCCGTAGTTCGAATCTGCTGCCATATTTCAAGTGAACATACAGTACGCAGGTCAAGAAAGGATTAAAATCGAAAAGCAAATTTGTCGGATATCACGACCAGGATGGGCATGTACTGCATCATAATCAAATCGATTCAGGACTTCATATGATATCAACGTAGTACGAAGAGAAAATAAAATAAATACGATTAACAAATTGTAATAGAACTAGATTTTGTAAAACACTTTATTCATAGGTTTTCAATTAAGCAATAAATTCGTAAGGTAATGGAGCTAATACGATTGGTTCTTGACCTTTAACAACATGACCTGGTTTCGGTTCTTCGGGCTGTTAACGAAAAAAATAAAATACAGAGGACTGATGATGATTTAGAAAAAATAGAAGAAAACTATTTACCTTTCTTTTCAGACTGATCCTGATGCCAGCTTTCTTTGCATTTTTCAATCTTTTAGCATTTTGTCTGACTCGCTTGAGAAAATCTTCACGACATTTTGAATGGGAAACATGCTCGATACGAATGTTGATTCTGAAAAAGTATAAACGGATGATATTTGATTAGAAATCTGGGAAGCTATTCCACTAACACTTTATGTAGTTTCAGCTATTACGCCGGCTAAACAATCTTCAACTTGATGAATGGTTCTCTATTCTGTGAAATTCTTATAAGACTTAACGCCAAATTACGCTATGTAAAAGGAGACGTTAAGAGCTCAAGTGGCTGAAACGACGTAAAATGTTAGCGGAATAAATAGCTCCCGAGGAACAAAACTTTCCGATGACTAAAGAAATATTACAAAATATAACAACGGAACACTGAACTACTGATAAAGACGTGTCACAGATAGCAACAACAATTATCATGGAGGGTGTAGTGCTTTTTGAACTAGGTAGTAAACGAACGAAAAATACCTTTTCGGGATGATACGATTTCTAACACGTTTGTTAACAATGACACCCAGAGCGTGTTTAGTGACATTATATACACGACCAGTACGTCCGTGATAGGCTTTGTAAGGCATACCTTTTTGCACAGCACCATCGCCCTAAAGTAAACAATATAGCACAGAAGAGAAACTTATTTGAGTGTACAACTAACACGTCAAATGATAGATAATGAATAAAATGAGGAAAAATTTGTCAAATTTATGAAACAAATATCACATACTTTTATGTCAACGAAGTCACCAACTTTGTACACTTCGAGATACTTCGAAAGTGGTATAGTTCCATGTTTTCGAAATTTTTTAGCGAATAAGTCGCGCGTACCACGGCGATAACCTTTTGAATTCGTCATTTTTTACTACAAAACATAAAATATTAACAATAAGATTGACTGACTATGTACAAGTTAGACGGGAAGCAGAATTGTTTAGGAGGTAATACTTACTTGATATATTAACTTAACACCGCTATAGGTCTGTAGGTATGAGTTTACTTTCAGAATTTAATAACTTAAATTTTTAACACGCGGAGAAAAAAGAAAATTTCTAATAAACACGAACTTGACAAAAAAGTTCACACACGGCTACAAAGTTTTTGGGCATTTGAAGTTTGGATTGGAGGCTACACCAGGAGGGTGATTCCACAAATGTACGAATGTTATGTGACTTTGCGCCAAGTTTTACTTGAACATTTGTGGAATATCCCTATCGATATAGGTTGGTGATTATACATGATGGAGACGACACATGGGCAGTTTTGGTATCCTACCTACAGAAGGCGCTTCTACAAACGCGTGTACTTCCAACTTGTTGATACGAAATCCCACCTCATCTCTTTCTTCATCATTATCATCACGTCAATCTATATATATATGTCACATGTACACTCTCGTCACGAAGTGCTTCCCCTACCATTCTCGATCCGCTATCGCTGTTGCTTCGCCATTTCATATTAATTCATATTTTATTTCCAAATGTAATTTTAGTCTGCTAATAAATTCTGTCGTGAATACTTCTCTCTTACTCTTTTTCGTTCCTCGTCATTACCGCCTCACATCATGGTAACCATCGCTGTGGTTGAACAGTAAGAGTTGAATAATATTAAATTATGAAATATCAGACTGATTTTTTTTGAAATTGATTCATTGTTGTGTTGAAATTTATATTTTTTGAAGTGAAAATACATCGAAAATATCGTTTAAATCAAGAATGTTAAAACTCAAATTTTTTAATTAAATTTTTTTTCGAAGTCGAAAAAAATAAAAACGTAACCAAAAACTGTTCCTGATCCAATAACGGCCGATCCTGGAAGTCAACAAACTACAATCCAGAAAGGACTGCCAACGATACAGAGAACCACCTGAGGAAGTCTTCTGCTCCCATCTTCAAGGACTCTACCAGAGATCTTAACTACGAAGACCACAAATTTTTGGGCCAACCTACTACAAAATTCAGCGGAGACAACGACGGTGATATTGGGATTTAGAAAATACGAATTCACACAGCAACGGATCAACGAAGAAAATTAAGTATTGTAAGGTAATATAGGTGTAGTTAAATTATTTTTTACGTATATTTTGAATTGCAAGTTTGAGGTGGTGATATAAAGTTGTTTTTCCCTTCCCATTTAATAATACATGTCAAATTTAATAAACATATTAGAAAGTAAAATAGGAGAATATAGTATTGAGAAAGAAGAATTAGAGGAACTGTTGAAGAAGTTTGAAGGGGAAATAGTTGTAGATTTGAAAATAGAGAAATATAATTTTCCTTATTACACGTATTTTACAGGTGAAATAATATTAGAGTCCTTCACAATTGATATCTCAGGTAGAATAGAGGAAATTAGTTCCTTTAAATATATTAAAATATCTGATTCGACACCAAATTACTTTTCAAATAGAATATATAGTTCGTTGGAATCAGAGAAAAAATTCGTAAATAGATTTTTAAAATAAAAATAATAAAATTTTAGAAGAATTAAAAAACTGGATAAAAAAGAAAAAGTACCAGAAAATAAAAATATTGAATCTACAGAACAAAATCTAGTAAAAAAGATCGACAAAGAAAAAGAAGAAAATAAAAAATTTATACCCATCACAAATATTGAAAATAATTTATTAGGCTTTAAAATAATTGAAGAAATTATGTCGAGTGTTAATGAAATTAAACCTATTCAGGCTCCATTAGGAAAGGTATTCAATGGGAAATATTACTTAGATTGGAGACGTATGATCATTTTGGCCATTAGAGATGCTGGTTACTACGACATTTTTGGAGAACACGAATTTTTGGAACCATACATATCACATATTAATGACTTGAACTTTAGGCCTAATAAGGAAATGATTAATTATTGTAAAATGCAAGACAATGCCAAAGCATTTGTCCTTGAAAGGGTTTCGAACGACATCACAAAACAAATCCGAGATTGTAATACAGCTATAATGATGCTAAAAAAATTGGACAATATATATGGTACAAAAACATCAGTTACAGCAAACATGGCTAAATCAAAATGGATGGAATTCAGATTTCAACCTGGAGGAAATATGAGAGGATTTCTAAAAAAATGGGACGAACTTGTTACAGATGTAAGAGATAGTGGAAAGGAAGTGAAAGAAGAGGAAGAATTAGAAAACTTACAACTTGCACTGTGTTATGAATAGGCATTGGCCAAAATGCAGTTTGAAAATCTACCCCCCAACGAACGAAATATTGATAATTTTAAAAGAATTTTAAGGGAAGATGCTGATCAAAAATTTAGAGATCAAACATTAAAGAAACAGAATAATAATTACCCAAATAATAATAATGATGATTTGGCAAACGTTGCGATGAGTGACATGATTGTTTTTACGATGGATTCAGGTGCTACAAATCATAATATTAACAATGATAATTTATTCTCGAAGTCTTTAACGTTAAAGAATCCCATAAGGATCAAGATTTACAAACGTAATTCTTATGTGTTTGCTACAAAAATAGGAACAATTTTATGTTGGTCAGAAACGGGCGTTAAATGTGAAATTAAAAATGTATTCTATTCAGACGAGTTCCCAACCAACCTACTGTCAATTAAGAAACTGAACCAGTCAGGGATTGATGTAAAGTTTGATACTCAGTGTAACGTAACATTAATAAATGAAAATACTGGTAAGCTTATAGGTAAAGGAAGATCACTGGACAATGAACTTTATAAAATTTCATTTTTTAAATTTAATCTAATTCAAAATTTGAAATGTTTGGTTGCTGAGTCCAGTAATGACGTAAATTTGTGGCATGCCAGGTTGGGGCATCCCAATTTTGAATTAATGAAAAAAATGAGTAAAGCCCGGCTCATCAACAATTTTGATTATAAAAATGTTTCCTTTTGTGAAAGTTGTGTTGCAGGCAAACAGTGTAAGCTGCCACACAGTGGCACCAATTGTAAAACCACTCGTCCGCTAGAACTGGTCCATACTGACCTGTGTGGTCCGATGCAAACCACTTCGTACAATGGAAAACTATATGTTTTGACCTTCTTAGATGACTTTTCATCCTTTGTGACTGTGTTTCTGTGAGAGACGAAAGATCAAGTGTACGAGTGTTTTCCAGATTATGAAGTGCGAGTTAGGACTCTTTTTGGGAATAGAATTAGTGAGATTTGATGCTATAATGGGACTGAGTACGTCAATCAACGCTTTAAGATGCAATGCAAGCTGTTAGGGATTGCGCTAGGTAATACTGTGGCCTACTGTCCTCAGATGAATGGCAGAGCTGAGAGACTGAATCGTACGATAATAGAGAAGACTCGTACCATGTTACTGTATGCTGAGATGGACAATAAGTACTGGTCAGAAGCTGTGTTGTGTGCAACGTTTTTGTATAACCACACACTTAATTATCGAAATGAGAACCCAGCGCTAATCTGGTATAAACGTACTGATAATAGTTTGAGTAAAGTAAGGGTTTTTGGATGCAAAGCATATGCTCTGATACCTAAAGAGAAACGTAAAGATAAATTTGACTCAAAAACTGTACCTCTGGTGTTTGTTGGGTATAACCCAGAAGGCTACCGCCTATTGAATATCAATAGTGGTGAGATTACCATAGCTAGGGATGTGATATTTGACGAAACAAAATTTATTAAACGCCTAGGTCTTGTAAATAGTAATGTCACATCTGCAAGCGCTCTTGACAGTAACACAATGGGAAATTCAATTAATAATGTTAACGTAAATGATTCTCGTAACGTAAATAATGATATTGAGAATATTGAGATTGATCTTGTGGTGGAAGATGACTTATGTCATTATGCATACTCAATGTTTTCTGAATTCCCAAATAATTTTGAGGAGGCAAAGGCCTCAGCGGACAAATTGGAGTGAAATCGTGCAATATCCAAAGAGCTTGATGCACTTCATGCAAATGATACATGGAAATTGGTCGATCGTCCGAAAAATGGTGACATCATCTCCTCTAGATGGTTGTTCAAAATTAAGGTAGATAGTCAAGGAGACAAACTTTTTAAAGCCAGATTAGTCGCTCCTGGGTTTGAGGTCAATAAGTGTTTCAATTTCAAGGAGTTGTATGCCCCTGTGGCAAAGATGAGCACCCTTCGTACTTTGTTGGCAATTTGTAATAAATTTGGTTCTCATATTAGTCAGATAGACATCAAGAATGCTTTTTTAAATGGGATCTTGACAGACGATGTCTATTTAGAAATCCCCAAAGGGATTTACCTTAATGTAAATAGAAAAGAAAAGGTGTTAAAACTCAATCGTTCTTTATATGGCCTAAAACAAGCCCCTAAGGCTTGGTACGATAAATTAAAAATGTTCGTCAGTTCAATTGGTTTTCGAAGTAGTAAATTTGATGAATGTCTGTACATCAATCAAAATCAAGAAGGTGTTGTATTTATTCTGGTTTACGTTGACAATATGCTTATTTGTAGCTCTAATCAAATTTTAATAAACCAGATTAAAAGAAAATTGAACAACACTTTCAAGACCCATGACTTGGGCAATGTAAAATTATATCTTGGGTTGCAAATAGATTATGATCAGAGCAATAAAATTTTAAGGCTTAACCAAAGGCAACTGATCAATAAAGTAGCAACCAAGTTTAACGTACAAAACTGCAACCCAGTGCACACTCCTATAGAGGAGCGTTTATATTTGAAAACTGACGAACAGAAACCTGTAAATGAAAAATTGACCACAAAATACAAGGAGTTGCTAGGCTGTCTCATGTATATCATGTTGGGCACTAGGCCTAATATATGCTACGCAGTAAGCTATTTTGGACAGTTCGTTGGGCACTAAGCCTGATATATGCTACGCAGTAAGCTATTTTGGACAGTTCCAGTGCAACGCCAATAATATTGTGTATTCACATCTCCTTTGCGTATTGAGGTACTTGGTCACCACTAGGGATGTAGACTTAGTGTATCGTGTCTCTTCCAATTCAGATGTCGTTAAGACATACGTTGATGCCGATTGGGCAAACTGCCTGTCTACCAGGAGATCCATCAGTGGCTATTGTGCTTATGTATTCGATGCTCTTGTTGTATGGAGAAGCAAGAAACAATCCTTGGTGACATTGTCATCAACCAATGCTGAAATTGTCACACTATGCGATTGTGTCTTAGATACTGTTTCATTGTGTAAGATTCTGAGGGATCTAACTATCGTTGTTAACTATCCCTGTCCTATATACGAGGATAATGAGAACTGTATCAAGTTTGCAAATGGCTCCATGAGCAAGAAGCACATCGAAGTGAAGTTCTACTTTGTGAGAGATTATGTCTCAGATAATGTAATTAGTGTTAGACATAGCCACATCTGACCAGGTAGCGGACATATTTACAAAGGGACTTGGAAGAGCTAAATTTGAGAGGTTTCAAGCTGCTCTGTTTGGCAATGACAAAACTCTCTCTATGCAATAAACTGCATTTGTGGAACAACCCTGATCTCCAAGTTCCTAAGTTCAGTGACCTGCAGACATTTTCTGCTGTGATATTAGATTAAGTGTAACTCGATAAACTATAAATTTTAAATGTACGAATTTCTGTTTTTACCATTGCTTGTCATGTAATCCGTTCTAGTCCCAATTTGTGTGTATTTTTTATGTAACCTAGTCTGCTATTTGTTTATTGCAGGTTTGAGGGGAGGTGTTGATAATATAAAGTCCTCCTCAAGTATTTCTGTAGGTTATTCTCGTAAGGCCTCTATACAAACCTGATCGTTACATAGTATATAACCTTTTGCTGTATTAATTCATCGAGAGCATTTTGTCTTATCTGTAACACTTTTTTTTGGACAAGCAATTCGCGATCTTTATATATTTTCGTTGCTGTCCTGATTCGTACGTCCAAGATGGATGAGCTCTATAAATTAGCTCTGAATTTTACACTCGTTTTATTTAATTCACAAGTGCTTCGCGATCTCAAACCTCTGTAAATCAACAACAAGCAAACAAATAATATATTTAAACTAATAAATCATATTCTTTATCCTTTCAGAATCGCAAATATATCCAGACACGAATAACAAACACAAATAAAACAAGACTACGAGAAAGCTGAGACAGCTACAAATATGCCAAATGAAACGAACCTATGATAATAGGACCAGTGTTGCCAGATGTACGGCTTTGGCCGTAAACGTACATCTATTTTAGGTATAATACGGCCGTACAGCCCGAGGTTGAGCTGTACGTAAAATATACGGCTGTTAAGCTTCCACGTATGGCTTCATTTTAAAAATAGGCTTTTACCAGTTTCACCATTTTTTAAAAATTTTTTTGAAAATTTCAAGCAAATTTTCATCATTTTATTTCGTTTTTTGCGGAAGTATCGAAATATTTAATTGTGAAGACGTAAATGCTATTATCATTTTTTATTTCGCATCAATTTATTGGCTAGTTTAGATCGATATAATACTGAATTTGTGGAAAAAAAATTTATTTAATAGAAAAGAACCATAAAAAAAAAAAAGGTCATTGATAAGTTAGTTTTACACTTTTACAGGGGAAAACAAAAAATACGGCTCTCTGGACCAAAATACGGCTCTTTGGAGACTTGTATACGGCAATTCTACTTTCAGCATCTGCCAACACTGAATAGGACCTTCAAACATGAAAAAAGAAGGCAGATCTTATTAGTGACAAGAACAATCCAGTCATTATCAAATAAGCATTACCTATGTTAAACTTAGGAATCAGAGTCAATTGCTCAACATTGTGATAACGTACATTCCTACATACCATTATGTATAATCAAATGTATTATTGTTAAATATTATTTGTTTACTTTTGATGTGAGGCGTGCAGAATGAGGATTGAAAGAACTTGAGACTTTATTATTTTACGACATTTATTTGCAGACTGAAATATATTTTACAACTAAAATACAAAATGGCAAAGCACAGCATTATCAGTTAGCGAAAGGTAGGGGAAGCGATTTGTAAGTGGAATTGTGAGAAAATTGGAACAGCCAACGGATCGAACTACACGAAATGCGACGACAAAACCTAAACTGACGAAGAGATTGAACGATGACTAGATACACACATTACAAACACATAAATAAGAAACTAAATATTCACTATTTCACGAATTTTATTCCACATAATAACAGCGGACATGTTAAATCACCGACGGTTGATGAGCGACGAGAAGGCATACAAAACATATAATCACAGTTGAGTTACAAACACAAATATCACAGATTACAAATAATAACAAAACAGTGTTGCCACAACATGTGATGTGCGAGAATAATAAGTCGACGTATAATATAATTTGCTATTATTCTCACAGGAATGAACGTATGACATATATATATAGAATTGTGATGATGATGATGAAGAAGGAGATGAGGTGGGATTTCTGTTACAACACCCCCCTAAAATTTTACCGTTTGATTTCTTTATCATCATGTCCGCTGAAAATAAACGAATTTTTATTTTTCATAAATAAATTTTGAAGTAAAAAAAAAATTAAGGAAGAAATTAAAAAAAATAATGAATTAAACAAAAATTATTACAACAAAATGATTGTTGGTTATTCAATTGAAAGAAGCGTACTAATTTACACAAACTCGAATAAAAATCAACAAGATTCTCGAAACAGCTTATATTAGGCCATTAAATACATCGCGTCTGTTTTTGTACTCACGTCATATAATAATAAAAGCTTCTAATATCACAGCCACGTCGTTGATCACAAAGTATATTAATTAACTACTTACGAGCAGGTTTGTCATACAAGATTTGCGGACTGACGCACGTTTTTAACATTGAGGATTAATAATTTAACACTTCCCCTCAAACCCTTCATCTCTAACAAAAATACATTTAAAATAAAATTAATATATGAATCACATAGTCAGTTACACATAGACATACGACATTGAAATACTTAAAATTATATGGTTGACAGAAATATCACAGTCTGTTACTAGAGAATCTTACACGTTTAACAATGAATTTTGGAACTTCTCAAATTTGGTCCTGCTTAATCCTTTGGTCAGTGCGCTTCTTCATTGATGGTGATATTTTCAATGTTATCTAGATCTACTTGACCAATTACGTTAGGTTCAAAAATTTCTCTTTCACCATCATTACTATTATGAGCTGAGTTGGCAGAATTATCAACAGATGCAACGGAATTTACGTTAATATTTTTGCTCAAGAATTTTGTTTCATCAAATGTTACATCTCTACTAATTACTAATTCGTCTTTCTTTAAATCAAGTAGCCTATATCCCTCTGGATTATAGCCAACAAAAGTGAGAGGAATAGTTTTACTATCAAATTTATTCTTACGCCGCTCTTTCGGAATCAAGGAATAGACATCGCATCCAAAAACATGTAATTTTGAAAAATCTACATCTCGATTGTACCACAATTTAGCTGGTTATTGGTTTCGATAATTGAGAGTCCTATTTACCAAATATGCAGTGCACAACACTGCTTCTGACCAATACTTCAAACCTAGACCACTGTGCAATAATATTGTACGAGCTTGTTCTATAAGTGTGCGGTTTCAGTCGTTCTGCACGGCCATTCATTTGTGGGCAAAAAGGAACATTATTACCCTATACAATACCTTTAAGTTTACATTGAGTCCGAAAACGAAGACTCGTATATTCACCTCCATTGTCACAATGAATTTCCACAATACCACAATTAAATCTATTTCTAACTTTAGCCTCGAAATCATTAAAAAATTCATAGGCTTGATCCTTGGTCTCTAATAAATAAACGGTGACAAACGAAGTAAAATCGTCAAGAAACGTTAACATGTACTTCTTGTTATTGTATGATATGGTTTGCATAGGACCACATATGTCAGTGTAAATTAGCTGTAAAGGGGGAGTAGTGTGGTGATTTGAACTAGGATGAGGCAATTTTGTTTGTTTACCTTTTACACAACTTTTACAAAAATCTACTTTGTTGAAAACCAAAGATTTCAAGAGCCCTGTATGATTCATCTTTTTCATGGTCTCGAAATTTGCATGTCCCAATCGTGCATGCCATAAATTAATATCATTAGGATTAGAAACGGATGCAAGAGCTACGTTATTATTATTACTGTCCAAGGGATTACATTTAAGAAAGTTAATATGATACAAGTCTTCATCTACTGATTTGCCTCTGGCAATTACTTTACATCCTTCCACTCGGATCAATTCTACATTATTATTAGTGTCAAAATGAACATCAATTCCCGACTTGCATAACCGTTTGATCGAAAGTAAATTGACTGGAAATTCATCAGAATAATAAACGTTTCGAATAGTACAATCAACACCTAATTTGGACCAACAACAAATCGTACCAATTTTGGTAGCATAAACAAACATATTCTTTTTGTAAACTTTAATCCTGATCGGCTCTTTCAAAACAATACTCTTGACCAACAATTTGTCGTCATTTACGTTATAGTGCGTTGCACCTGAGTCAACTGTAAAAACAATTTTATCTTCTACTTTTGGACTATTAGCCTGATCATCCCAACACATAAATGAACACGATTCGTCGACATTACAATCGCCAGTACTTTTCTCCTTAACAGACAAATTTGATCTAGCATTCCTACAGTACTTAGTGATATGACCCTCACGATTACACTTAAAACATTTAAAAGATTTTTTATTATGACTACTAGTACCAGATTTACTGTTTGGTTGACGACAATACTTCGAAATGTGGCCTTGTTTTCCACAGGAAAAACACTTGAGTGGACAATCGTACTTTTGTTGATGACCAGAACTCGTACTTGCAACCATTGAAGCTTCAATGTTGACTGTCAATGCCGATTTGGATTTGTTTTTTGATTCACCACCCTTTAACTTCGCGTACTGGTTGAGCAGCTTCATTTTCACCTTCTCGAGATTGACATCAGGATCGTTTTTGAGAACTTCGACTGTAACATTATAACTCAGAGGAAGAGACATGAGCAGTTGCTCAACGATGTCTTCTTTCTCAAGTTTCACACCAGCAGACTTTAACTTAACAACAAGTTCTTCAAACTTACGCAAATGATCCTCCAGATCGCCATTCTCATTCAACTTAAAGTTGGACCACTGTTGTTTCAACATGATTCTGCTTGCAGTACCACTCTTTTGATATACCGCATCCAAGTTCTCGATGACTTTGAACGACTCCACTGCATTCTTAGCATAAGACAAATGAGAATCAGCCAAAAAATGAATTATAATCGCGAGACATTTATCTGCTTTGGTGCGATAACCCTTTTGATCAACAGGAGCTTCCTCTCGTCGTAAGTAACTGGCCAATCCTTCACCTCGAATTACTGACCACAAACGAAAATGCAACGATTTGTAATTCTGACCTGCAAATTGCGAAACTCCACTTCTGCAATCTAGTGCCTCCAACTGACCAGCAAGCCATTGCTTGTCACCCATAATAATGACCAAAAATTAACACAATGGAAATTGATACCTTGCACAAACCTGCTCAGCAGGAACACTTCTTCGATGCAGAAGACGGTTCTAAAACATTACACAATTCGCACTAAAACATTACCAAACTACTTGCCACTGACTGGGCCCATAACCTGTTGGTTATTCAATTGAAAGAGGCGTACTAATTTACACAAACTCGAATAAAAATCAACAAGATTCTCAAAACAGCTTATATTCGGCCATTAAATACATCGCGTCTGTTTTTGTACTCACGTCATATAATAATAAAAGCTTCTAATATCACAGCCACGTCGTCGATCACAAAGTATATTAATTAACGACTTACGAGCAGGTTTGTCAGACAAGATTTGCGGACTGACGCACGTTTTTAACATTGAGAATTAATAATTTAACAATGATTTCAACATTGTTATGGTAACTTGGATTTCATCAGAAAAAAATTTTAGGCTGCTGCGCTTCGGAAAAATTAAACGAATAAAATAAATAAAATATAATAAAATTGAATAAATAATTTGGTAACATGCATAAGAATATTCAAAAAAAAATATGTGGTGTATAAAAATGGTAATATATGATAAATATTATAAGAAAAAAAAATGGTAACATGCAAAAATATGAGTAATGAATGATTCATATTATTGTGTGCTGAAAAAGTAAAAGGAAAAAAATATTCACAAACACATATTACGAGAAAAGAAAAAAGAAAAAAAAATATTCACAATGGTATTCTTGATTATAAGTTCAATGCATTTAGAAAAACGTTACGTTTGGTATCTTATCTTAAATATATGACAGTCAACAAATTGTAGGATAATATACGTTGCATCGCTTATTTTATCTTTCGTGCGTTACTATTGTATTTGAAGTGGCGTCTGTTTTCACGATAAGGCAAGTTCTTGGATTTATCTTAATTGCGGTCATGTAATGGATTTTAATCTTTATTATATTTATTGTTGACCGATTTCTTTTCAGCATTCGTGTGGGAATATTTAGTATTTTTCTCTCATGACTGTTTGAAAATGTATGGGGTTTTTATTATTCATATTGTAGGGTTTTTTCTTGCTTGTTTTTAATGCAGTTTTCATGTTACATTTTTCAAAAATTCGAGCATCTATTCATGACAAGAAATTTCTAGTAGATGGCTTTTGTTAAGTACTATTTTATAATAATTCTAGGGTTATTTTTCAGCAAATATTTTCATGTTACGACTTTTACTTGGACTTGGGACAACTTGTACTTGGAAGGAAATATTTTTTCTATTTTATATTTCATGAAATAAACGAATTTTTATTTATTATATATATATATTTGTGTCATTCAGTATTTTGACAACTATATTTTCAAATTTTGTGCGATCAAGAGATTTGGTCAGAATATTGGCCAATTGATTCTCCGAACTTACAGTTCTAAAATATATTATTTTTTCTTCAAGTGCCTCCAAGATCGAATAACATTTAATCATGAGGGCTCTTGATTTTTTCTGACTTCCCCCTGAACATATTTTTTGGGTGGAAATGTTATCCTCCATTATATCTACGATCAATTTTTCTCCATATATTTCATAATTCATAAATTGTATTACTTTTATTGTGTCCAAGGTATCAAAAACTGCAATTATTTCTGCTGCACTACTTGATGAAGCGTGAATTGTTTGCTTAGAGCAATTTCACTCTACCAAGTCTCCATTAGCAAATATCATAAATCCAGTTATTGATTTACCTTTTTCGAGATTATTTATATCAATATTTGTGTCATCAACTTAGGGTGCATATGAGGCAACAATATAAGCCTGTATGCCATCCCCTTGTGATTTATATATTAAATTATAATTTTTTGTTGTGTTAAAATACCTAAAAATTCGTCTTACATAATTTTTAAGGGTTTCATTTGAGTTCTTTTGAAAATGGGAGAAAAAGTTTACTGGAAATAATATATCCGGCCTTGTGAGTCTTGCTAAATATAATAGCCCTCCTATCATCGACCTATACTCAGTATCATCTCTACCATTTTCTATTTTATCATCATCAATACCACTACACTATATATATGTCATACAATCTACTCTTTTCACAAATCGCTTCCCCTACTTTCAGTTACCCATAACGCTGTGCTTCGCCATTTTGTATTTTACTTTTGAAATGTATTTTCAGTCTGTGAATAAATCTTAAAGAAAATCAAAGTCTCAAGTTCTTTTTGGTCCTCGTTCCATATACCTCACATCATGGTAGCAATTGCTATGGTAGAACTTTGAGGAGAGACTTGTAAAATTTTGTAATGTGAATGCAGACTTAATTTTTGAATCGATTTACTGTTGTGCAAAAATTTTGTTGATTAAACTCGATTTTTTAATTTTGTAAATTTTTTATTTGAAAATTCGTAAAATGAAATAAAATTGTTCCTGGCTTAATAACGGCCAACCCTGGAAGTCAACAAATGGAAAATCCAGAAAGGACCGCCAAAAAGACCCAGTGAACCACCGAAGGAAATCTGCTCCCGTCATAGAGGATTCATCATCAATCTACAGCATCGAAGACCCAAAATTTTCGGACAACGTTTTTCAAAATTAAGCATAGTACAACGACGAATCAAGCAAACTACAACGAAAATTTGGCACAACATAAATCGTAAGAAAATTGGAAAAGGTAATATACATTGCAGTTAATTATTTTTTGTGTATGTCATTATTGTGTTTGAGGTAACAGAAATTTATTTTTCGTGCCCATAATATATATGTACCATTTAGTAAATATATTGGAAAAGAAAATTGGAGAATATAAGGTTGAAAGTGAGGAATTGGAAAATTTAATTAAAAAGTTTAAAGGAGAAAAAATAATAGATTTAAAATTAGAAACGTATGATTTACCATTTTATAAATATTTTACGGGAGAGATTATATTGGAATCTTTCGTAACTGATATTTCTGGAAGAATAGAGGAAATTAGTAGTACTAAATATATTAAAATATTAGATTCATCCCCAAATTACTTTTTGTACAGAGTTTATAGTTCAGTTGAATTTGAAAAGAAATTTGTGGACAGATTTTTTAATAATAATTAATTAAAAATAAGAATAATAAACTGGATAATATAGAAAGAATTAAAAATAACAATTACGAAAAAGATATTGAAAAAACAAATAAAAAAGAACAGGAATTAATCAACAAAATTGAAAAAGGATTAATAGAAAACAAGAAATATATAGCTATTACAAATAAGGAAAATAGTGTGTTAGGTTTTCAAAAAATTGAAGAAAAGAATGTCATCCCCAAATGAAATTAAACCTATCCCAGCACCCTTGGGGAAAGTTTTCAATGGAAAATATTACCTAGATTGGAGGAGAATGATAATCTCAGCAATAAGGGGAGCAGGATATTATGACATATTTGGGGAACATGAATACTTAGAATCCTATATTAAACACATAGACGATTCAAATTTTAGGCCCGAAAGTGAAATGCTTAATTATTGCAAAATGCAAGATAATGCCAAGGCATTCATACTAGAAAGGGTATCTAATGATATAACAAAAAAAAAAAAAAAAATAAGGGATTGTCACACAGCAGTAATGATGTTGAAAAAATTAGATAATATATATGGATCAAAGACGACGGTCACAGCAAATATGGCTAAAGCCAAATAGATGGAGTTCAGATTCCAACCCGAAGGCAATATGAGGGGGTTCCTTAAAAATGGGACAAATTAGTTACAGATGTGCGTGATAGTGGAAAGGAGGTAAGTGAAAAAGAAGAACTAGAAAATTTGCATCTAGCATTGTGTTATGAACAAGCTTTAGCTAAGATGCAATTAGAAAATTTACCTGATAATGAAAAAAATATAGATAATTTTAAAAGAATTTTAAGGGAAGATTCTGATCAAAAATTTCGTGATCAGACTATGAAAAAACAAAATAATAATAATTATAACTCTCAAAATAACAATTTTAGAAATAATGGAAATGATAATAATAATAATTATAGGGGTAGAAATGGTAATTATAGAGGAAGAAATAATTATAGGGGTAATAATTATAATGGTTATAGAAATGGTAACTATAGAGGTAATAATTATCGTAATAATGGTAATTATAGAGGTAATAATTATTGTGGGAATAACAGAAATTATAACCCAAACAATAATAAATGTTATAAATGCGGTCAGATTGGGCATATTGCGCAGAATTGTGGAAATAATAATATGCAACCAAATACTAATGATAATGTGAATGAGATCCAGGGTAATTATCCCCCAAAAACAAGCTCAAATCAACCCAACATGAATAAAAAAGAAAATCCAGAACAGCGAGTCAAAATGTCTTGCATGGTAAGAAAATTTAATGATAATAATAATGAATGGCTTTTGAATGAACTAATAAAAAAAATAAAAATAAAATAATGATTATATAGAATTAGAAAATAAGGCAATTTTGAATGGGGCAGCAGAAGTACATCTAACATCCGATTCAAATATTGTTGGTAGATGTTAAAAAATTTGTTACCCCAGTCAAACTATAAGGTGCGGGAAAAAATTCTTTCCTTTATGCTACTCATACTGGTAGAATGGTGATCAAAATTGAAAATTTAAATAAAACCCAATCGTTGATAGAATTGAATGATGTCCATTATGTGCCTGATCTAAATATAGATATTATTTCTGCAATAAAAATAACTGTGGAATACCTTGTCGAAGGAAATTCTACAGAATTTAAGCGTGTTCAGCCACTTCATACAAACGTATGGGTAAGCCAGAACCAAACCGAACACTGGCGATTTTAGAGCCGGTTCTGAGAGTTTTTATACTGGTTCTGGCGCATGCACACAGACACACGTACGTAATATAATACGTACGTTGTTAAGTACAGCCAGGTCGCGTCATCCCCTACTATCGTAGGTGACGGCTGGCCGGTTTGTGTACGAATCGTGACATTGATTGATGGATGACGTCACGATTCGGTACTCGTACATTACCTGCAAGTATTCGCAGGTAATTACGATCGAACGTAGTTTCGTGTGTTCGTTTAACGTCGCAAGGACGATAAGTTGGCCTGCCCTTTGGGGCGGCGACTGTCGTCGAGGGGTCCGAGCCCCTTTACCTCATACCGATGAGTCCCCACAGCTACTCCCCCCCAGTTTTTGCGCCGCAAGAACAACCAAAAATGCGCAAGGCCTGGGGGACGTGCGGGTTTATTTTTGCCTCTGATCAGCCTCCCACTTCGCCAGGGCGCTGCCTACTGCGGCCCCGACGCACTCGTAGGATTCCCTACGGGCGTACGCTCGGGCCAGGTAGTTTGCCCGGCTGCCTTCACCCCTATGCCTCAGTTTAGTATTTTTTGTGTGAGCATAGGGGTGTCGACGGGAGTGAGGGGGTAGCAGACGTTTGAACGTCGGCTTCCTGTGCATCGGAGAGTTTGAATTCTCCATTGCCCAGGTGGCTATCTTCGCCCGCTCGTTCGCGGCCCTCTCTGCCGTAAACAAGAATCTCATGGGCTCCTGTTTCTCCTCGTGTTTCGGCTCCGGCTTCGGGGGTTCCGGAGTCGGAGTCAGCTCCTTCGGGGATCGGGGAGGTGGGATTGTCGGAGGCAGCGGAGTTGTCATCTCCGCTAGGACATCGTCAACCGGAGGAGCTGTGTCCATCAGCAGCTCCTCTTCGATCCTATCCAACTCCGTCTTCGTTTCGGTCTTCTGCTGAGTTTTCGTGTGCTCAGCAGTTTTCCGGGCGAATTGGAAGTTGGCGAATTTCGGGATAGGAATTGGTAATAGTGACATCACAGAATAGGTTAATTTGGGAGAAGGCACCAAAAATATATATCAGAAAACACGTCCAAGTATTCTGGCGGTTCTGAAATGGGTGATTTTACTTCATTTTTTGATTTACCATTACAGTTATTTTTCTTTCTTTTCGGATCTTCTTATCGACACGTAGAGGGGATAGCGCTTAAAATTCTCGGCCGTATACAAGTTTTCCGGTTAAGTTCTGATCGGTTTAAGCAGAGTTATGCCTGAAATAAACTCAGTGAATATATTTTTCGAATTTTCAGTACAAAGGAATCTCCGTTTGTGACGTCACGTCGTAGAGATTATCTTTGTGTTTAACGGTAAACGCACGTTGCAATGTTTTGTTTCCGTATTGCACGTGGATTTGTTTATTCCTGTCTTCTTCTTTTTGTTGGCATTCCTCGTTTGCTTATCTCGGGAGTTTCTTTTGTCTCGCGGAGTTCCGATATTCCCCGTATATTTTTAGCGGGTTTCAACTTACGTAGCGGATATTACTTTTCGGGAGTAAATTTTATTTTCTTCGCATTAACCTTTCAGATGTGCGAGAAGGTCGGGAATTTTTGTGTTTTTTACTGCCAGGGGGCCTGCCTCTTTTACGTGGGCATAAGGGGGCCTCGGGATCGAATGTTTTAGTGGTAACATCGTCCGAAAATCGTACTGATTTCTTGGGTTTTTTCTGTTGTGAGGTATTTTTCTCACTTTTATCGACAGAATCTTCCGTTTTTGTTTCGGAATCCGTCTGCATGTTTTCTGGTTTCTCCTTCTGTAACCTTTTAATTCTTTTATCGTCACTTACCAAGTATGCAGGCTTCAATCTGTCGATTGAAATTGTTCGAGGTTTGCCTGCAATGAGTATCACAAAGTTTTTCTCATTTCGTGATACTACTTTGTAAGGACCGGCGTATGGTTTCTCCAGCGCAGATCTCATTTTTTCGTCTCTAACAAATACGTGTGACGTATTAGCCAAGTGTTTCGAGACGTAAATCTTGGGCTGGCCATGACGAGCTGCCTGTTTCAGAAAATTGTTGGCATCATTTCTTATGTTTTGTACCATAATTTCGGGGCTAACTTCTTTCGATTTTGTGAAGAAGTCCCCTGGTAGGCGTAGCTCTTCGCCGAACGCTAATTGTGCTGCAGAGTGACCTGTATCGGTTTGTAGGGCGGATCGAAGGCCTAAGAGGATGGTAGGAAGTATTTCTACCCATCTCTTGGTATCATGAGACATGATGGAGGCTTTGAGAGCTCTATGCCATCTCTCAATTTTGCCATTGGCTTGAGGATGGTAAGCTGTGGTATGACTGTGTTGAACACCAAGCTTATTTGCCAGCTCTTTGAAGAGCGAGCTCTCGAATTGGCGACCTTGGTCTGTGACTATGACTTCTGGTACACCATACCTCGCAATCCAGGTATCGTATAACCTTGCAGCTACTGTGGGAGCTGACATCTCGTGTAGAGGGATTGCTTCCGGCCATCGTGTTGCCCTGTCTATTATCGTCAACAGGTATCTGTGTCCTTGAGATGGTGGCAATGGGCCTACCAGATCCATGTGAACCGTTTTGAACCGCTCTGTTTGTTTGAAAGATTTGAGGGGTGAGCGAGTGTGTCTTCCTACTTTGGATTCTTGACAGTTCAGGCAACTGCGAGCCCATTTGTTGCAGCCAGACTTTATTCGTGGCCATACAAATCTTTCCGAAATTAGTTTAGCACTACATTTTGGCCCAGCATGTGACAGATTATGTACACTGTTGGAAGCCAACCTGCGATATTTTACCGGTAGAAATGGCCTATTCTTACCTGTACTGATGTCACATGTTAATAAAACATCAGTACCGGGAATTTTTCACTGTCTCAATTTGAGAGTAGTATCATCGTTCGATAACAACTCCTGCAATTCTGCATCCTTAAGCTGTGCTTTAGCTATTTCAGCATAAGGCAATTGGACAGGAACCGAGATAGCTTCGATTCTACTCAGAGCATCAGCTGGAGTGTTAAGTTCTCCACTTATATACTGAATGTCGGTAGTCAATTGACCAATGTAGTCTAATTGTCGCGCTCTTCTCGGAGATGCTGGTTCTGCTTTTTGTGTGAAGGCATATGTTAGGGGTTTATGGTCAGTATACACAGAAAAACATCTACCCTCTAACTGGTGCCTGAAATGCTTCAACGCAGCAAAAATTCCGAGCAATTCCCTATCGTATGTGCTATAATTCTTTTCTGTTTTTGAGAGCTTCCTCGAGAAGAAAGCTAGCGGTAATTTGATGTTGTTTGTATCCAATTGGTACAGTGTTGCACCAATAGCAAAATCGGATGCATCGGTACTTACAGGTAATGGCAGACTTTTGTCTGGATGAGCCAATAGAGTTGCATTTGCCAGTGTTTCTTTGATATTCTCAAAGGCCTGTTCGGCTTCTTCGTTCCATTCGAGTGGAGTTTTGTCTTTCTTTTTGCTTGTCTTTATTAGTGCAAACAGCTTACTTTGTTCGGCTGCTGCATTCTTCATGCAACGTCTATAGAAATTCACCATCCCCAAGAAACGCCTGAGTTCTGCGACATTTGAGGGCTTCGGGAAGTTCAATATTGGCTCTACCTTGGTCTTCAAGGGGGAAATGCCTTCGGTTGGGACTTTGTAGCCGAGGAAGTCAATTTCGGACTGTGCATATAAGCTTTTGCCTACGTTGATAGTGAGTCCGGCGGCATGTATACGCTGTACCACGGCTCTCACATTCTCCTCGTGCTGATGCTCACCGCCTTCTGAGCAGATGCAGATGTCATCCAGGTATGCATATGCAAACGGCAATTCCCTAAACAGTCCATTGATAAATCGTTGGAAAGTTTGTGCTGAGTTGCGTAGTCCAAACGGCATTCGAAGGTATTCGAATAATCCAAAGGGGGTTATAACCGCTATTTTTGGAACGTCCTGGTCGGCCATAGGAATTTGGTGGAATGCCCAGTTGATGTCAATTTTTGTGAACATCGTTTTACCCTTCATATTCGCGTTGAAGTCCATTATGTTGGGGACTGGATAGCGATCAGGAACTGTTATGGCTTTTAAGGCCCTGTAGTCTCCAACAATTCGCCACTCTCCACTTGCTTTTTTAGTCATGTGGATAGGGGAGCTCCATGAGCTTTTTGAGGGGCGACATACGCCCTCCTCAATGATTCGATGGAAGTACTCTCGTGCCGGTTTGAGTTTGTCGGGTAATAACCTCCGTGCTCTAGCATGGCAAGGCTGTCCTTTGGTTTCGATGTAATGAACCGTGTCGTGTTTGTACGTAGGATGCCTGCGAATTGAGGGTTGAGTGACTCCAGGATAGTCAGACAGGATCCGTAAGAGTTGTCCGTCGACTTTAGTACAGCTGGATATATTTGTGTCCAGTCTGTAAGCTAGCGTTTTGCCTTCCACACTTTTATTTTCACTATTGATCAATTTGCCGTGTTTGAGGTCAATGATCAGGCCATAATGTGCGAGGAAATCTGCACCCAGGATCGGGTTTGGAACGTCTGCAACCGTGAAGGACCACGTCATATTTTTGCTGAGTCCGATGTCGACTTTGCTGGTTTCGAGTCCGTAAGCTGGAAGGTTTTGACCATTCACAGTACGGAGATAGTATTTCGGAGGAAGTACTTTTTGGGTTCTATTTACTGGCAATATGCTCAGGTCTGCTCCCGAGTCAATTAAGTAACGTCTCCTATTTGTCCTGTCCTTTATGAACAGGGGGCGTGAGTATTTTTCCAAGGGGTCTTCGGCCGCATAGATGGCCCCTCGTTCTAGTTTGACGCCTCCTTATTGAAAGTTTTACCCCACCATCTGCATCTGTTGTTGCATTTGGTGGCCTCCGCGCCAAACCGGTTATGAAAGAAGCAACTCTTATCATCCCAATTTCGAGACTGGGTTTTGGGAGATGATGTTCTAGGGGGAGTTGAACTCTGACCCCTGTTTCCGGAACTAGATCTGCGGTCTCTTGACCGGGACTGTCGTCCTCTGCTACTGCTGCTGTTGTTGTTGTTGCTTCTGCTTTTCGATCTTTGTCGCCAGCTACTATTGGGTTTCGTCGAGCTTTGCTTTTGTTCCGTTTTACTTCTTCGGTCAACTGAGCTATTTGGGCTCGAAGTTGAGCGAGCTCTCCAGTCTCTGCAGATACTGCACTGACCACTGGCTTTGACCTGGTGTACTCGAGCGCATTATCTGCTGATTTCGCAAGGAAGTCTAAATCCGCGGATGTATTGATTACCGTCGAACCAACGGCGGCTAGGCATTGCACAACACTTTGTGGAAGTTGTTTGCAAAATTGGTTGCCTATGACAGAAGGGGCTATGATATTGTCCGCCTTCTGCCTTAACTTCGCCATGAAGATTGAGGGTTTGTCGTCCCCCATCTTCATACCACCCATCACATCATCTATTATTTCGTTTTTTGTTTTTCCGAAAACGTTCTTTATCTTTTTGACGAACCAGGCATATTTGTCCTCTTCTGTCAAAGGGCATTCCATAATGTCCGGAATGTGGCGGATTATCTGCGGGGGCATGCCTCCACAGATGTGGGTATACCGCTGGTTCAGAGTTATGTTTTCTGTCTTGAACCTGCCTTCTAATAGTGTCAACCATAATTCTACCTCATTCGGCAGAAATTCCGGGATATCCATCCTTCGTCTGTAGAAGTTAGGGTTCTGTCCTGGCTGCATTTGCAAGAGCTGCAAGATCTATGCCAAGACTTCGGGTGTCAGCTGCGGCTGACTACTACCTCCCTGCGATGGTTGTGGGTTTTCAGTTGGTGGTGGAACCATTGCTGTGTCTTTCTGGTGACAAGCGTATTCCACAGTACTACTTCCTTCCTTGCTGGTCGAAAACACTGGCTCCTGTGTTTGTAGGACAGGTGTTTTCGGGTCAGAACTTTGGCTTAAAGTTCGACCACTTCTCAACGTTTTAACTGCTAGTTCTTCTTTATTTATTGCAGTTCCCAGTCGTGCTAATTCTGGGTGTTGAGGGCCTTCTTCTATATTTGCTAAATTCAAGGAGTGTCGAGTCGAAGTCGGGGGAGTTGGGGGATGAGTCCAACCTTCTTCCTCCAGGTCTACTGTCTTGTTTCTCTTTGTTTGTTTATTTTAAAGAGAGGGGTATAAATTCCCACTTCAGTGGACTCTTACTTCGACGACCAAAAGGTGTCTTAGTCTTGGTAAAAAAAATATTTTTAATTGGCCGAGCAAGGGAGAATCTTGCCAGCGCTACTGCGCCAGGTTGTAATAGCGCCGAAGCGCCTAAGACTCCTCACGACGTGGCCGAAATCACGTCGAGGTCACCACTGTGGAATACCTTGTTGTGAGAGATATTCTCACCAGAAGGAAATTCTACAGAATTTAAGTGTGTTCAGCCACTTCATACAAACGTATGGGTAAGCCAGAACCAAACCGAACACTGGCAATTTTAGAGCCGGTTCTGAGAGTTTTTATACCGGTTCTGGCGCATGCACACAGACACACGTACGTAATATAATACACACGTTGTTAAGTACAGCCAGATCGCGTCATCCCCTACTATCGTAGGTGACGGCTGGCCAGTTCGTGTACGAATTGTGACATTGATTGATGGATGACGTCACGATTTGGTACTCGTACATTACCTGCAAGTATTCGCAGGTAATTACGATCGAACGTAGTTTCGTGTGTTCGTTTAACGTCGCAAGGACGATAAGTTGGCCTGACCTTTGGGGCGGCGACTGTTGTTGAGGGGTCCAAGCCCCTTTACCTCATACCGATGAGTCCCCACAATAACTAATACAGGAATAATAAACATCGATCAGCAAAAAGATATTGCTAATATCTACTTTATACTAAATGAAGAAATAAAAGAAAATGGAATTTTTTATGTTTACTATAGTATTGAAAATAGGGATAATAAATATGAATGCCCAGATATAATTTAAAAAAAAAAATATTTTTTTAAAATAATAATATTATAGATAATAATAATATTAATGATGATGAACAAAATATAATATGTGCTCCAGTCACTCAAAATGAGGAGGACAAATGGGAAGATTTCACTATAGAATTGGAAGTAGAAAAAGAAAATAATGATACTCAATCACCTCAGGGGGTGAAAATTATCAGTTGGAAACAATAAATAATAATAATGAAAAAGATATAGAAAAAACGCCAACAAATAATAATATTAATAAAAAAATGTTAATACATAAGAGACTTGGACATTTAAATGCAAGATACATCCAAAAATTAAAAACTTTGGCAGTAGGAATTCCTGAAAATCTAAATTTTAGGGATGAGGATTTTTGGAACTGTCAAATATGTTGCATCCCAAATAATTCTAGGTTAGGTCACAATGGTATTAGGGCTAAACCTAAACGTAAATTGGAAATAGCATCCTCAGATATTATGGGTCCATTTACGCCTTCTGTGGCCAATCAAAAATATATTCTAACATTCATAGATCACTAATCCAAATACACTTTTGTAATGCCTATAGCGAACAAAAGTCAAGTAACAAAAGAATTCAAAAATATCATAATATCTATGAAAAATAAATTTCCTAATTACCCAATAGGGACAATAAGGTGTGATAATGCGAGGGAATAATATACTGATGCAAAAATAATTAATTATTGTAATGAGGTTGGTATTACAATGGACTGTGTAGTTCCATACTCACCTGAGTTAAATGGTGTTGCCAAAAGGCAGAACCAAACTTTAATGAGGACAGTACGGGCTATGCTCATAGATGCCAATCTTGATGTAAAATATTGGTCATATGATGCAGTAACCTCAGCATATCTTATAAATAGGTCACCGACTAAAGCCAATGAGGATTATAAAACTCCTTACAAATTATTTTATGGAATTAAACCAAATTTGAAGAATTTAAAGGTCTTTGGTTTTTTAACCTATAGACACATCCCAATGGGGGTTAAAAAACAAAGTGGTACGAAGGCTAAATCAAAATCACAAAATAAAATAGATCCAAAATTAGCGCATAGGGCCAAGAAAAATATAATGATGGGCTACACCAATACTGGATACTGCCTAAGAGATCCATACAACACAAAATCATATATATCTTGTGATGTGAAAGTAGACAAATCTCAAAATATTAAGTCCCTAGAAATAACTAATAAACCCCTCACAATAAAAGCTGCAAATTATGAATACGATCTTGGGATAATTAACCCCATAGTCATGAATGTTAATATAAACTATAATAAAACGTATATTGAGGACTGTGTTCTCAAAAATTTTGCTGAAATTGATACTTACCTATTTAGAGAGGATTGGATCAAGGCCATAAATGACGAAATTCAATTCTCTCGATGATATGAAGGTGTGGGAAATAGTCGATTATGATCGTCAGAAACTTATAGATACCAGATGGATTTTCATTATCAAATATGATGAGTTTGGAAATCCAAAACATAAGGCTAGACTGGTGGGAAGGGGATTTAAGGACAGAACAGAATATAATATTGCTGAAACCCATGGCCCCGTTGCTGTAATAAGTACCATTAGATGGTTACTATCTGTAGTTAATAAAGAGAAATTAATACTCATCCAGTATGACGTCAAAACTGCTTTCTTAAACTCCCCAATAATAAAACCCATTTATGTAAGAAGACCCGAAGGAGTAAATATTAACTCAAATCAAGTGTTAGAATGGTACATTAGACATCCCACGAGCTGTTGGTAATCATTGTTCAATACCCTATCACACGCATTGAGATCCCTGTTCAATTGGAGTTTTGGGTCAATGGGTATGTAGGTAGGTGTACAATTTTCAACACCAAAATGCTTCGCAACATTCTCAATGAGATTTCTCTGCTCAATCTCCAGTATGCTTTCGTCACGATTGTGATTAATATTTAGTCCTAGATATTTATTAATTTTTCCCAGGTCTTTACATTTAAATCTTTTATTTATTTGTTTTAAAAAAAATGTAATTAGTGTTTCATTATTAGAGCTAATTATAACATCATCAACGTATGTGAGTAAATATGCTATAGAATTATTATTTTTATTTGTGAATGTGTATAGGCAGTCATCAGCCTTACTTTGCATAAAGCCAAGAGATACAAGGAATTCATTGAACAATTTGTTCCATACCTTGGACAACTGCTTCAGACCATAAATTGACCTATTTAATTTTAATACATTATCGTGTCTATTAATTTGTGTTTCTATACCTTCAGGTATTTCAAGATATACGTCTTCCGACAGAATACCATTCAAAAAGGCACTACATATGTCTATTTGTTCAATATAAAATTTTAATTTATTACTAATTGCTAACAGAGTTCTGACAGTTGAAAGTTTCGCCACTGGAGCATAAACTTCATTAAAGTTGAAGCCTTTCTTCTGCTGACATCCTCTGGCAACTAGTCTGGCCTTATACAGAACTTTATTATTGACATCATATTTTTTATTAAACAACCAACAACAAGTGATGGTGGGGGCACCCTTTGGACGTTTGGTCACCTCCCAAGTCTGATTGGAATTCAGAACACTTATTTTATCAGAAATAGCCTCCTTCCACATCATACTGTCAGGTGCAGCACTCGCCTCCTCAAACGTCAAAGGGATGCCATCCTCAGTAACAGATATATATTTTCCAGTACCATTACAATCAGTCGCCTCCTGTGGTAGACAATCCAAATTCAAGTCACCATCTACTTCTATATTCTCCAAATTAAATTCTGTAACTTCTTTAAAAATATCATCATCTTTTGTGTATTTATTATTACTATTCCCTATTTTATTTTCAAAAAACTCAACATCTTGTGACAGACGTACTTCCCTTGCATTAGTGTCTAACAATTTGTATCCACACGGAGAGTATCCTACCATAACCAATTTCTCACTTTTATTTTTAAATTTATTAGAATGGTGTTTGAATGACAACATATATGCGTTGCATCCAAAAGTTTTTAATTTCGTGTAGTCGTATTTTTCATTAAACCACCTTTTGAAAGGTATAAAGTCCTTATTTGTCGGACATCTATTCACTATATAGGCAGAGTACAATATGGCTTCGGTCCAATAGATCTTGTCAAGACAACTCTCGAATAACATTGTTCTTGCTCTTTCACAAAGTGTCCTGTTCATCCTCTCAGCCTTCCCATTCTGCTGGCTACAGTCACCAACTGTAGGTTCAAAAATTATTCCCTTTTCAGTACAATATGACTGAAAGGCAGTATTCGTGTATTCAGTCCCCCGATCACAGCGGAGTCTTTTTACATTGTATCCAAATTTGTTTGAGACCATTTTGTGATATTCCCTAAATTTTGTAAAAGCTTCAGTTTTACTTGTCAAAAGGTACACACAACAAAAATTGAAGTAATCATCAATAAATGTCATAAAATATTTAGCTCCCTTATATGAGGGAGGGTTTATTGGACCACAAAGGTCAGTATGCACTAACTCAAGAGGCTTTTTAGTTTTTCTATCGTTGAGTCATCCTCCAACGTCAGATTGCACGATTGACTTGGTATTTTCAAAAAATCAATTGTGTACAGATCTGTGTCTACGCTAATCCCAGTTGTTACAATTTTATCACTGCCGCGTTGGATGATCTCAACAAATTCCTCTCTGAAAAGAGTATCAAAGCCAGACTTGCTCATCCGTTTTACTGAAAGCAGATTCTGTGGCAGCTCCTGAGCATACATTTCATTTTTTAATTCGATTACAGTTCCATTTAAAATTTTCAATTTCACCGTACCAACAGACGTGATGGAAAGCGAGACTCCCTTTTTTGCTACACAAATATTATGAGGTTTAATTAATTCAATATATTCACTGAACAAGTTAATATCATTAATTATATGAATTGTGCATCCACTATCGACAACAAATGTGGTTCGAGGGATTAAATTTTCATCTTTATTATTATCAAAATCATTAATTTTATTATTATTATTAACTGTGAAACTATAGCCCACTTCAGAGCATCCGTCATCTACATTACTATTTTCATTGCACATTTGTGCAGAACTCTTATTATTATTATTACCTTGACCATTTAATCGATTAACATTATTATTATTGTGATTTTCGTGATTATTATTCCTATTTAAAAAAAAACAATTTCGAGCTATATGCCCAATTTTATTGCAGTAATGACATTTGACATTTGACTGACCATAATCATTACTACAATTACGACTATTGCCATTACCATTATTATACCAAGTATCACCCCTATTACGAACAGTTGGCAAAGTATCAGTTATTAAATTACCAAAGGAATCCTTCACTAACAGCAGCTCTATCCAAAACTTCCACATTCTGCCATTTCACCCATTAAACGGCTTGATACAATTCAGCTTCTTGACATCCATTTCAATGACAAGTAACGACGATTAGTTGCACAGCAAACAGCTATTTTCAGCAACCATCAGATATGCCAACCAACGAATCAACTCGATCAAAATTACAGGAATGACGAGAAGCGAACATATTAAACAACAAGAAATACATTAACAAACATGGTAACTACTTGGATGAAGCAATCAGGATTCGACAGCACAACATTGACAAATTATAACAATAGCGACCATGTTGACATCCAGGTAACTGGGCCCATAACCTGTGAAGAAATATGAACTATCAACGGATCAAATTGTATGAAATTATCGACGAAAGACTTTAACTGGTTGTAGACATTGAACGAAGACTAGACACTTTACAAACACATAAATAAAACAGAAAATATTCACTTTCACGAAATTTTATTTCCACATGAAAATGGTGGAGATGTTAATTCATCAACATTTGATGAGCGACAAGAGGCAAACAGAAATATAATATCACAGTTGAGTTTCAAACATAAAATCACAGATTACAAATAGTATCAAGTCAGTGTTACCACAACAAATGATACGTGAGAATAATATGCTAACGTATAATATAATTTGCTATCATTCTCACAATAATAAAAATAAGTGAAGAACTACAAAAATCTTTTACCATAACTATAATAAATAATCCAAGATTTTTTGTAGGTCTTGAAATTAAAAGAGACATCGTAAACAAAACAATAATTTTGTCACTATATAAACATATTGAAAAAATGATAAAATACGAATACACCTATGGAAACTGGCTTAAAAATAGATAAAGTGGAAGGTGGAAAAGATGATTGAGAGGAGGGTTGTTATATTTGGCCAGATTAACTAGGCCTGATATACTCTTCCCGGTGAATTTCTTTTCACATTTCCAAAATAATTCAAATGAAACACTTAAAAATTATGTAAGGAGAATATTTAGGTACATCAATATGACCAAAAATTATACTTTAACATACAAATCTGAAGGGGATGGTATCCAAGCTTATATAGATGCTTTGTATGCCCCTCAGGTTGATGATAATAATATTAATATTCATAATTTACAAAAAGGGAAATCAATAACTGGATTTATGACCTTTGCGAGTGGGGACTTAATTGAATGGAATTGTTCTAAATAAACAATCCATGCTTCCTTAAGTACCTCAGCGGAGATCATTGCAGTTTTTGATACCCTTGACATTATTAAAGTTATACAATTCATGAATTTTGAAGTTTTTGGAGAGAAAATAGTCGTCGATATAATGGAGGACAATATTTCCACCCAAAAAATATGTTCAGAGGGAAGTCAAAAGAAATTGAGAGCCCTAATGATTAAGTGTTATTCCATTTTGGAAGCTCTTGAAGAAAAAATAATATATTTTAGAGCTGTAAGTTCAGAAAACCAATTGGCTGATATTTTGACCAAATCATTGGATCGAACCAAATTTGAAAATATTGTGGTCAAAATACTAGAAAACACGAATATATACATATAACATAGAAAAAGTCGTTTATTTCAAAATATATCCTTTCAAATATTACTCCTTCCAAGTACAAGTCGTCCCAAGTCCAAAATTATAGTCATAACATGAAACACATTGCCAAAAAAATTCCCTTACAATTATTGAAAATAATACCTAATGAAAACCAATTTCTAGAAATTTCTTGTCAGAAATAGATGCTCGACTTTCTTGAAAACCCAAAAATGAAAACCGCATTAAAATCAAGGAAGTTAAAACCCTACAATATGAGAGAATAGAATTACATACAATTTAGAAATAGCATGAGAGAAATATACAAAAAATTCCCACATGACTGATGAAAGGAAAAGTTTAACAATAAATACAATAAAGATAAAACTCATTACATCCCATTACACAACCACAAAAAAGATTAGCCATACAGCCTGCCTTATTGAAAAATAAACATGCTAAACGCCACCTTAAACACAATAGCTGTATACAAAAGATAAAGTGAACGAGCAACATAAATTATTCCTTCATACTATTACTTGTTTAGAATTTAGATAAGATAATACAACGTAATGTTTGAAATGCATCAATATCTCTATCACGAATACCTTTGTCCATTTTTTCTTTTTCCTTTTCGTATTTCATGTTCGTGAATTTATTTTGGTACACGATGCAGTGAATCATATTGTTTCCTATATATATATTTTTCTTTTTATTCGTTTATTACTCGCTTATTATACCATTTTTTTTTGCATGTTACCATTTCATATACGCATACATATTTTATTGAAACCTATTATGCATGTTATCTAATTATTTATTTTAGATTTTTATCCTTTTTTTTCCAAAGCGCAGCACAACAAAATTTTTCTTCTTAAATTACCATAATAATTTAAAAAAAAAAAAAAAACAACATTATAATTTCGTAATAATTGTTTATTTTTTTTAATTCAGTTTACTTTCAGCGATCGTAACGATGAAGAATACGAACTGGTAACATTTCAGAGGGGTATTGTAACGGAAATCCCACACATCTCCTTCTTCATTATCATCATTACTACACTATATATATATATATGTCATATGTTCTACTCTTTTCACAAATCACTTCCCCTACTGTTGGTTACCAATAACGCTGTGCTTTGCCATTTCGTATTTGAAGTGTGGTTGAAATCCAAGGAAAGGAACAAGTTAGTTAGAGATACTTTAATGCAATGATTGAAGATACAAATTACAAGTTTGAGGAAGATGAACGATCTCCCTCCATTACGAGATTACAGTTTGAGTGGGAAATGAGTTTCAGCGTTCTCGGGTGAATGAATGAAAAAAGTCATGTTTGTTCGCACAACCTGAATAGTGTTAGTTTATGTTATCGAAAGTAGTTGCGCTAAGTGTTAGTAAGCGAGTGCAGGTGGAGTGTAGAACAACACCCCCCTCAGTCCAACAAAACGAGCGAACATGATTTATCGCGAGAATGAAAATTTTGAATTACAATATTATTACAAATTTATGTTCATTTCCCAAACAAAAATAAATAAAACAAATTACATACAATTAAATTAATAATGAATAATGAATAGATTACAATATATATTTCGATGTATCTTCGAAATTATTTATCGACATATTATATTACGTTAACGGATTTCGATTCGGATATTTTTTGATCTTTCATGTTGTTCGAGAAAAATTTTGTTCAATTTTGTTTAGTACTTGTTGAATAAGGGTGTTCCAAAATGTGATAAACTAATATCAACTAAACGTGTGAAATCATGTCGATGATTTGTATTCAAATCTCTGTTCATTCAAAAGCTGAATTTGCAGAGATGACAATGAATACCTACACGAAAATAAATTTTGTTTCAACAAGTATTTTTTGGCCTAAAGAATATATTATATTATTAATTTTGTTTGAACATGTGATTTTTCTTTTTCTCAAACATTATATTTTTCATGTACTATATTACAAAAAAAACGAGATTATTATATTCAGCGATCTATGACTTGACATATTATTAACTTCGAATATTTGTTTTCCTTCCCCTTTTAAAATAAATGATTTCCCCATATAATTATTATGAATTTGATGAATTTTATTGTGAGAGATTTGATGTTGTTAATATTTTGTCGACTAGGTTTCTAAATTTTTGTTTGTCGAGACTTTTTGTTAGCATATCTGCTAATTGTGAATTTGTACCTACAGTTTTGAATTCAATTTTTTTATCTTCTACCGATTGTGTAATGGCATAACATTTTATTATTAAGGCTCTTGCTCGTTTTTGAGCTCCTCCCGACATTATTCTGAAAGCTGATATATTGTCTTCAAATATTCTTACGGGGTCATTTTCTTCAAATATTTCTTTTTGTAGAAGGAATGTAACTTGTATATCGTCCAAAGCATCAAATACCGCAATAATTTCAGCAGCAGTTGAGCTTGTAGCTACGATTGTCTGTTTTCTTACATTCCAATTAATTAGATCCTCATTTAAATATATTAAAAATCCTGACACAGATTTTCCTAAATTTAAATTCGATATTTTTATTTCGTGATCTTTAACATCTGGGGCATAAGATGCATCAACGAAAGAGTGTATGCCTTTACTATCCGATGTGAATTTAATTGAGAATTCTTTTGTCGTGTTTACATATTTGAATATTCGTCTCACATGATTTTTTAATTTTGAATTTGATTTCGTTTGGAACCTGGAGAAAAAATTTACTGCAAACGAAATATCTGGTCTTGTTATTCTAGCCAGATATAATAGGGCTCCAATCATTGAACGATATTCTGTATCATCCGTGTAATTTTCATCTTCTTCAATTTTTAAAGATGTTTCTATTGGGGTATTTATGAAGTTTGATTCATTTTGATTATATTTTTTTTAAATTTTTTCTATATATCGTGATTGTATTAAAGTTATGGTATTTTCTTTTCTATCTCTGATGATCTCAAATCCTAAATAAAGTCTCGGGTTATCAATTATTTTCATGGTAAATCTTTTTTGAAAAGAATCGTTTACATTTTTTATCCATTCGGGGGGGTATTTGACGCTATTAATATGTCGTCAACCTATGTAATCATAAAAATTATTTTTTCGTTTGATTTTTTAAAGTATAAACATTTGTCCGTTTTGGATCTTTCAAAGTTCATTTTTAAAATATATTCATTTATTAAATTGTACCATGATTTAGACGATGTTTTTAGGCCATAAATAGATTTTTAAAGTCTTAATAATTTATTGCTTTCCATTAATAAACCTTCCGGGGGCTTTAAGTATATAGGAATTATTGCAGGGGAATTCAGATACGCCGTTTTTACATCATATTGAACCATTTCTAAGTCATATTTATTGACTATCGATAGGAACCATCTTACTAACCAAATTGGAATTACAGGGGCGAATACTTGTCCTAACTCATATTCAGTTTTATCTTTGAAACCCCTAGCGACTAATCTTGCTTTTGGTTGGTGGTATCCTTCATCGTTTGGTTTTGTTACAAAGACCCATCTTGTATCTATCGTTTTTAAAGATTTATCGTAATCTACTTCTTCCCACACATCCATTTCCCCCAGTGAAATAAATTCATCTTCAATAGCTTTCATCCATTCCCTTCTAAATGGATTATTTTTAACATCTTTATAGCATGTTGGTATACAGTCTTCGATCCACCTATTACCTATAGTTTTTGTAATGTTAAAAGTATTTATGTTGACTAAATTTTTTACAAAATTTGCTGGTTTAAGTACCAGTTCTTGTTCACAATTTTTTAAATTTGATATATTTTTATTTTTGTCAAACTTGGCATCACAAGATATATTGAATTTATTTGAAAAGGGGTCTCTAATGCAATATCCCATAGTGGTATATCCCATGAGTATACCCTTTTCTCCCCTAGGTGCAAATTTTGGGTCTATTCTTTGTTCATTTTTATTTTTAGATTTAGTTGCACTCTGCTGTCGAACTTCTAATGGAATATGCCTATAAACTAATGATCCAAAAATTTTTAAATTATCCAAATTGGGTTTTTTACCAAAAAAAATTTCGTATGGAGTTTTGTACTCTGAATTTACTCTTGTTGGTGATCTGTTTATTAAATATGCAGCTATAGCTATTGTATGTGCCCAATATTTAATATCCAGATAACCATCAATTAGTAAACTTCTTACTCTTTTTATCAACGTTTGATTTTGACGTTCAGCTATTCCATTTAATTCTGGTGAGTAAGGAACTACATTTTCAATTTGTACTCCATTTTCTTCACAAAATTTAACCAATTTTTGATCCGTGTATTCCTTTGCATTATCACATCTTATTTGACTTATGGGTGTTTCAGGGAATTTGTTTATCATCGATTGAAAAATATTTTTGAATTTGGTAAATACTTGACTTTTATTTGATATTGGTATTACGAACGTGTATTTGCTATAGTTGTCAATGAATGTTAATATATATTTTTGATTGGCTATTGTGGGTGTGAATGGTCCCATGATATCAGATGACTTAATTTCCAGTCTCCTTTGGGGTTTATTTCTAACATTATTATGACCTAGACGTTGGCTATTGGCTATTTTACAGATTTCACAATTGATGAAATCATCATCTTTAAAATTAATTGTTTTTGGAATTCCAACTGTAACTTTATGTAAATATCTCATGTATTTTCCGTTTAAATGACCTAATCGTCTATGTCAAATAATTTTTTTATGATTATTTGTATTATTTTGGATTATTTCTAACAAATTATCTGAAATATTATTATTATTATTTTTTTTTATTATTATTACTATTATCCTCATTATTATTATTTTCTGTTGTAATATTATTATTTTCATTATTTTCTTCTAAATTATTATTATTATTGGGTTCTTCTTCCTCTTCTTCTATTTCTAATTCAACAGAAAAGGAATCCCATTCATCGTCATCTTGATTTTGAGTAACGTGCATACATTTTTTTGGTATATTTATGTAATCATAATTTACTTGAAAGACACCATCGATTTTATAAGATGTAAATAAAATGTCTCCTGTTTCTATAAAGTACGTTTGTATTTTTTCTTTTCCCTGGTCCATATGTAGAATTCCAGATTCTGTCACTTTAATTCCAGACATAATATCTAATGACAGATCTGGTACATAATGGACTTCCAATAACTCAATTGCTGTTTGAATTTTGTTTTCATTTTCTACTAACATTCTCATGTTTCCCATATGTGTAGCATATAAATACGTGTCTTTAAGTGCACACTGTAATTTTACTGGAATTTTAAATTTTGTTACATTAATCAATTTGTCCATATTTGATGTGAGATGGACTTCCGCCCCCCATCAAGTAACTTTTTTTTTTTAGGTATATATAATTTTCATTTTTTGTGTTATCTTTAATTAATTTTGTTAAGAGCCAATCTTCATTATTGTTGTATTTTTTGACCATGTATGAAAATTTTATTGGTCTTTCTTCTTCTTTTTTATCTTTATTTTTTGGTTTTTCCTTATTTTGTTCCTTATTTTCCGGCTTATAATCAGGGCATTTATTTTTATAATGTCCCGTTTGGTTACATATAAAACATCTTTCTTCTTTATTATTTTTTCTAGGTGACTGATCATTATTTCTGTTATTATTTTGGTTTTTATTATAATTATTTTGATTATTATGATTATTATTTTCATATATTGGATTATTGTTTCTATAATTATTATTATTATTTCCATTATTGTTTCCATTTGTATTATTATTTCGTCTATAATTATTATTTCTATTCCATCTATTGTCTTTATTATTATTATAATTTGTATTATTATTTTTAAATTTATTCCCATTATTATCAAATTTTTTGTTAGACGATTGGTATTGTAATTTAATTTGTTTATCTCTCATTTTTTGATCACCGTCTTCTTTTAATATTTGTTTAAATACTTCTAGATTTTTTCTATTTTCAGGGAGGTTATCAAATTGCATTTTTGCAATAGTTTGTTCGTATCCTAATGCTAATTGACGGTTTTCCAATTCCTCTTCTTCAGATACCTCCTTCCCTGCATCACGAACTTCTTGTACTAATATGTCCTATTTATTTAAGAAACCTCTTATATTGCCACCTGGTGTTAATCGAAAAGCAGTCCATTTTGATTTTGCTATATTTGCGACTATTTTTGTTTTAGAACCGTAAGTTATATCTAATTTTTCAAAAATTTGATCCACTGTTTTACATTCCCTAATTTGTTTTGATACATTATATGTCATTTGTTCCATAATGAATGCTTTTGCACATTCTTGTTTTTTAAAGTATGCTTTAGCAGAATTCGAAGATGGTCTGTATTGTAGATTATCCATATTTTCGATATAAATTTTTAGTTCAGGGTGTGGGCCAAAAACATCATAATATCCCGAACCCCTTATTAAAGCTATTATCATGCCTTTCCAGTCCAAGTAATATTGACCATCAAATATTTTTCCACTTGGACCTTGTATCGGATGTATGGTTTCATCAGCTTGCATGACATAATGTACTTGAGGGTGTGTACTCCCAGATCCTGATCCTCCTTGAGATGATGGGGTAGTGGTTCTCTCACTTGCCATATTCATGCTTTCTGGAGTACTTGGTAATGTACTCAGTTTCGACAACTCAATTTTGAAAAGAAATAATAAAATTTATTTTCCAAAAAAATTAATTGCAAAAAGAAATTTATTTTATTTTTGAAACAGGAAAAAAAATTTTTATTTTTATTTAAATTATTAATTTTTTGTAATATTATTCGTATGTATTTTTGTGTTTTAAAATATGAAAAAGAAAAAGAAAGGAAAAATAAAAAAATATTCCAATTGAGAATATATTTCAGAAATAAACTTGAATAAATCTTGTTTAAATTTGAATCCTTGTGATTGTTTATAACAAAGGATCTATTGAAAGTTATCCTTGAATACTATCTGTAATATTTTATTGTAATAAGTTTTCAAGTTTATGCATTAGTATTTTTAACAAAGGAATTTTGTGACATGAAATTTCACAATTAAACTTGCCCAATATGTCAAAGGATTTTTTCTTTTGTGACAATAAATTGTTGAAACATGAAATTTGTTCAAATATGAAAGTATTTTACTTGTTAATATTATATTATATTTTTTTAATTTTTGTAATTTTACGTATTTTTAAAGAGGATTTTCTCTCTCAAAATTTTCAAGAAAAATTCTGAGAGATTCTATCGAGTCCAAAGCTTGAATACTGAAAATATTTTTTGAAATTTCTATGAATTTTGCGACTTTGATACCTCTTTTATAATGAATTATTCCACCAACATTTACTGAGAAGGTTTCTAAAACTATTTCTGCCGAAAATGTTTTCCAGAATGGGAATTCAATTAAATTAATTCTCACTTCTGTTATTTTTTTGTTTTCAAAAATATTTAATAATTTTTTATAATCTTTTTCTTTAATTTTTATTGTTCCTTCACAGTTTGATGTGCAATTAGCGATTTGTTTCCAAAACCTTATCATTCGTAACCTGCTTTATTCGAACTTATTTTTAAGCTTAATTGTCCTGTGAAATTTCACTTGATTTTTAACAAACTAAAGGGGGTTCTTGAAATTAATCGTTTTGGAAATTGAAGGAAAAAAAATTCTCAAAGAGAAAAATAATTTTTTATATAACTAATTTCGCTCAATATCCCACAAAATCACTGAATATATCCCATCGTTTTCCGAAATAGTAAATGAAATATATAATTTGAAAGTATCAAAAATTACATTACCCGTAATCTGTGGAATTCTGTTGAATATCTCCCAGTTGAGTTTGTGAGTAATCGGTGTTTTCCCATGGGTCAGCACTTGGATCAATTTCAGGTCATGCTCAGAAAATTTCAGTCTTGGCAGCATATGAAACAGTTGAATCAGCAGCACTCAATCGACGAAATTTTGATGATAATTTTTGATAGATGGTGGTGTTCGAAGATCACGATGATTGCGTTCGAAGTAACAGAGATCTCTGATTTTTTGAACTTTTTTTGTGTTTCACCTTGCTGTAACAGACAATCCAGGTCCGAAGTAATCTGCAATCCCACCACAAAAATCCTTTGATTTCACCTTACCGCAAAAAGACGATCCAGTATTTTTCAGAAGATGATCAAAATGGCGTTAAATTAATTTGGCGCCAATGTGATTCAAATAAACCTCGAATAATTTTCAATGAACTTTTCAAAAAATTAAACGAAAAAAAAAAATTCACTTGAGTTAACAACTCTTGAATTAAAATATACTTCATAAAAAATTAACTTTTAACGTAAGTAAAAGCTTATAGTTCCTTAAACTTTTGGATACTATAGCAAAAAAAATTAAATTGAAAGATTAAGTATCGCTCTGTACTAACTATTCAGGAATCGCAGCTCTGCCTACCATGAAGTGAGTTTGAAATCCAAGGAAAGGAACAAGTTAGTTAGAGATACTTTAATGCAATGATTGAAGATACAAATTACAAGTTTGAGGAAGATGAACGATCTCCCTCCATTACGAGATTACAGTTTGAGTGGGAAATGAGTTTCAGCGTTCTCGGGTGAATGAGTGAAAAAAGTCGTGTTTGTTCGCACAACCTGAATAGTGTTAGTTTATGTTATCGAAAGTAGTTGCGCTAAGTGTTAGTAAGCGAGTACAGGTGGAGTGTAGAACAGCAGTATTTTACTTTTGAAATGTATTTTCAGTCTGCGAATAAATCTTAAAGAAAATCAAAGTCTCAGGTTCTTTTTGGTCCTTGTTCTATATATCTCACATCAATATTTACTGGAATTTTTCCAAGGCTTATCCGTGAATGAGAATGAGTGAATAGTGATTTGAATTATTTTTAATATTCATGATTTTAAAGTGTACCTAGTTGTTTTTTTGATAATGTTTTTAAATTACAAAATTGTAAGTATTCATCTTTATATTCATTTGAATTTCAATAAGTATAATCTGAAATAATATGTTTATTGTGTTAACAACCTTTGCAGTATCCAGAGGTTTTCTATGTTTCATCTACAAATTTGGTACGGTAACTAACTTAATTTATCTTTGTAAATATAACAACAACTAATTTCAAAAATGAATTCATCCATCAATGCATTCTTGATTCGCCGATGAATTATATCATTAAATTGAAGGAAAGTCAATCGGTGAATCGAGTAAAATCTATCGATGGATTCAAGTCAAATAATATGAAAATGTTATCACATTAATTGTAATCAACTTCAGCCACTGATACTGACCACTAGTTTTGCATGTTACCATTTTTTATATACTTATTGGAATTATTTTATATGTATTGAATTATTTATTTATTTATTTTTGAAGCTCAGCAATTACCATTTTATATGTCATTTGAATCTTGTATTTTTGTAATTTTTTTTTGTAATATTTATTGAGGTGAGGTTTGATCACTTTGCAAAGAAAAGATAAGCATGGACTTCCATCTTGAAAATGTTTATTGACGACGTTAGTACAACGACTGACAAATGGAGAACATTCTCCGTCGAGCAGTGGTGGAAAGAATAATATATTGGCGATCAGTGTCGTCACATGTAAAACGAATAAATGTAATAGTATGTTACACACAGTGTTGGTCAATGTGATGTTCTGTGTTCGTGAGGTAGTGAGGGAATCGGATCCCAACAATATTTAATCTAATTTTGTTTACTTTCAGCGATCACAATGATGAAAAACTTGATTCGGTAAAATTTCCAGGGGGTGTTGTAACGGAAATCCCATCTGATCTCATTCTTCATCATCATCACCATCATATATATATGTCATACATCATTCCATTACATTCACAATCGCTACCCCTACTTTCGCTTATCGCTAGCCCTGCACTTCGCCATCTTACACGATACCATATTTTATTCTCATATATGTTTTCAGTCTTCATATTACATTCTTACTGAATTGAAGTTTTGTGTTTTTTTTCGGTCCTCGTGCGGCATACCTCACATCAATATCTGATTGGAGAAAAACTTCGCAAGGTGCATTTGTTTATAAACACTGGCGTACAAAGCACCTCACTCTTACGCCGATTTTCGATTCTGATTGGTTGGGGTACTTCGTACGTCAGCACGCGGCATCTCTAGTCTGGCCACTCAACCACATGTTAAAATTGTTTGGTGTCGTCTCCATCATATAGATGTCCTCGAAGCTCGTGAGATATTTTATTTTCCGTTTTTGTTATCAGAATTCGTGTGAATGAAATTTGAAGAGAACTTCCAGTTGTTTAAAACTGTTTTACCGGTTCGTATTTCTTGTGATGTTCCGATCAAGTATATTACGTATTATTTATTTATCTATGGTTCAAATAATCTTATTGTGAGGCATTATTACTGTGTTCCCAAAATTTAATAATGATATCCGGAAACTGGAAATTTGAAGTAGGAAAAATGGCAGTTTATGTGTTTTTTCCTATAATTACGTTTATTGTGTATAGTAATCCAGCGATGTATGAACGAGAAATTAAAAAGAACATGAAATTTGTGTCACCACCGAATTATGAAGAATTGGACATGTTGGAAGAATTGAAGGAAAGTTTTCGACGTAAACGAGTAGAAGAACTCAAGCAGCAATATCAGAATGATAACAAATAAGTTCGAATAGTAGTGAAAAAGAAGTGTTTACAAATTGTACATAAATATACAGACAATGTGATAACGGATTTTTAATAATTCACAATTCAGAGAAAGAGCAGTGAATTTAATGAAGGTAATGAATATTCTGAATTAAATCTTCTCGATTGATTCGGTAGCAGTTTTTTCGTATTGCTTGAATGTTGATTTGATCCACAATGGGGCAAAAGTAAATCAATTTGACACATTTTTCAATTATTTCAGATTGTTCTTCTGATAATGGAGTAGTAGCTGGAATTTAAATTAAAAAAAATATAAAACTTGGAAATGGAAAATTATTAATTATTTTTTTACTTCACTGTAAAAAAAAAAAAATTTTCCAACTAGACCTGCACCTTTATTCAAAGGTAAAGTGAGGAGGGTATTCCAAGCCTTTTCAAAAATATTTGCATCGAGGGTATGGTGATTCGCGCTAAAATTCGGTAATTCTTCGGCTAATTCTTGGATCTAGAAAACAATGTATCAATAAATCTCCATACGATGCACGAAAAAAAGAAAAGGCGTAAAATTGAGAGCAGGACCTCACCATTTCATACGAACACATTTTGGAGAGAATTTCATTCCACAAAGAGCTATTTACAATGTTAAAATGTCTACTTATTCGAGCGGCTAAATGAACTGCTTTAGGATTCTTAAATGATAATAATGATTTCACTACGTCTGTTTTGAGAACCGATTCGAAGGCAGGTACAGAGTACGCCATACCTAAAACTTCTAGTTCGTTTAAAAATTTCAACGTATTGATATACTTCCTAAAAAAATAAAAAAAATAAACTAAGTTACTAAATGAGAAAAATTTGAATCAATGATTTTGACAGAAACGGGCTACTAACATTAAATTTTCTGCAGTTTGCCCAGTAATCGTCATTAAAGTATGTTCAGAGGTGACTGCGTATAGGCACTGCAGAGCTCTTAAACGAATACTAATAGGCTTTGAATCATCCGAATTTTTATCGAATACAATGCTAACGAGGTGCGGTCCAAAAGTGGTGATATCCCGAGCTATAATATAGCATGCTCTGAATCATTAAGGGTATATTACTTCATTAATATCTTAAAACACGTATGTTAATCAATGACATAATGACGGGAAATGACCTTTGAAAATTTTCATATTCAACGCTTGATAATCTATCGGTTAAACCACTGTTTTCCTGCAAGCCAATAATGAATTCGCTTCCAGAAACATTGGCAATAAAATTTTCAGGTTGAAGCCACTCATCTAGTAACTCCATTCGTACCTGTGATATATCAATCTTGTGTAAAGTACTTATTTCCTCCGCAGCTTTGTTAATGTCTGAAAACATGTAGAGAAGTAGAATGAGTTCAAGCTGGGATACGATAAGAATGAAAAATTATAACATACCGGGGAAAACGACAACGTTTCCAGTATTTCTTTGTAAAATAATGGTATTATTGTAAATGGCATGAATTAATTCGAACGGTTGCAAAACCAATTGTAAGTATAGTGCTTGACCCAAATTATGAGAATATAAAATGTGTGTAGTTGAAATAGTCAAGTATTTTTTCTGAACCTAATAGAAAATATTGAAACATCAGTACAGAAAATTTCATTGGGGGTAAAAGCATTAGTTCGCGCGTACTTTCAAAAAGCCTGTTTCAGCTTTTTCCGATTTTTCGCTATCTCGCCATTGTTTAGCGTGCACATAACATAATTTGGCAGCTGCTAATTGGTCAGCACCTACAAAAGAAATATAAATATTTAGAATGTTCACTTATTTTACAAATGAAGTAATATATAACATGCTCTAATACAGGCAATAAGGAGGCAATGCAAGCGTCTAATGATATGGGACAGTTTTTAAAATAACAGCACAGAAGTTTTAAAGAAAATAACGTGTAAGATAATTATGGTTTTGTGGAAAAAATATTTTCGAAAGTTTTATACTGAGTGTGAGAAAAAATAAGTAGGTTTTCAAAATAGGTTACAGCGGTTTAAACTCCAAACTCACTTAAAATGTTCGAAATAAAAAATACTATTTTAATATCGAAACTAAATATGCAAGGTTTGTTTCTAGGAGACAGATATTCATTTCAAGAAAAAGAGTAGAGCAGCAAAGAAAAAAGAAAATTTTCCCAAGTTTTTTGAAATCCCGTACAATGTTTATCGGTGGGTATGTGCTTACCTATGACATTACTAGGAATTTTGAAATTCAGTGGGTTCAAGTTTCAACAGAATCGCGGCAATATTTTTGGAGATTATCTAACTCTGTTCTACTTATATAAAATTGACGAATAGGATTAACAATACCTGGCGGTAAATGATTCACCACATAGTATAACGAAGCAGAGGCCATTTCTAAATTGTTAATATTTCCAATGCAAGATTCTACGTCAGCCAATAATTTTTGATTACGCATATGGATACACCATTCGCTTTTAGACCTTTCAGGATTCGTCTCATCGCAGGTCTAAAAATGTGTGTTTGTTAAAGGACGTGTTTTTAGACGTGTCAATGAAATAAATTAAAAATATTCCAAACTTACCATTTGATTTATCGCTAAAGTACACAGCACATTTTTATCAAGTTCGAGTGCATCTAACAGAGCAAACCATTTTTTGTACGTTTGAATGTTCAGTTCATGTCCTAAAATTAAAATCAAAACCGTAAAAGTGAAACGGCGAAGCAGGTGAAAAAAAAATTCGTAATATTACTGATAATTTTCCACGGGTCGTTATTTGATTTGCACCAATTTGGAAATATCAGTTTGAACGGTAAACGGAACTCCGATATGGCTGGCAAATTTTGTTCGTTTGGAAAAGTTTGATACCATGTATCTCTTTCAAAGTCTTGAGGTTTACTAAATACATATAAAACGATAAACTAACGAAAAGAACCATCTCCGAAAACTTAATTTTAAGAAAAGTCATGATCTCTCCCAACAAAACCTCAAGTAGGCGTCTCCTTCAGTTTCATACCTGAATTAGGTTGCGGTCAAATTTACGTACCTCATTCGTTGATATGAGGAGAGAAATAAAAATACGGTCCGATACTTGGTAAATAAAAGCGGATCTGGTTTAATTCTATTTTCTTCCATTAAAGTTATTGAAATGAGAAAAATTTCGTAATGATAATAATTAATCTGAAATGAAGGTTATTAGAACTTCGATAATGAATGTATAAGTATAATGAGTGGACATAAAAAAAAAACACAACTTACGGATTCCCAGAGATTATTTGAAAGAACTTCATACAGCTCGTTTATATTCTCTATTAGAGCGATGATTTCTCGACATTTATTCAACAGTTTCTTATGAGTGGATTTTACAATTATTTCTACCCCCCAAAAAAATAAAAAAGATTTAAATAACTTCGTATTTGTTCAAGTCGGTACTTATTAAACTTCTTATAAAAGTTCATACCCTTTTCACCGGTCGTCATATTGGTTTTAATTTCAAATTCAGGTTCCCATGCTAATAAAGTTTGTCTCAAATATACTTTCAGACATCTTTGGAAGTCAAAATTTACGTCTTGACAGTACCTGGCCAATATATTAACGTTTATAGATGGTGTTGACATAAGTTTGAATAAAAGTTGCTTTCGATCGTACGGCGTCTCCCTGAATGCTTCTGCAGGCGAAAATTTCTTGTTAATAACTAAACATTAAAGGTATAAAAATTTCAAGAAACATCTACCTTTGTAGGATAACCCATATTCCATGATCTGTTTTCCCCATACACACTGTTTACGCAATTTAAAAATGTTATTCAAATGATCGGATAAATTATTTTGACGGAAATACATGATACCTAATTCAGTGATGGCATATAATCGTTGAAAGTCGTATTTGAACCTGAAAATTAAGTTCACTGTAAAAATAGATTTGAAAATATTTTGAAGAAAAATTTGCACTATGTGACCTTTTAGATGATTCAATTATCCAATCACTAGCTTCTTCTTTTGGAAAATAATGCAGAAGGGCTAATCCGTATTGGGTATCCAAATGTCGAGAACCGATTAATTTTTTCAATAATTTCGACACAGATTCCTTTGATATACATTTTGTTTGATTGAGAAGGGAGTATTCATTCTGAAAGTAAATATTAATTTAAAAGAGGGAAGAGAGAAAAAAAGATTTGTTCTAGAAAACTTACATGAGGATGATTAGATATAAAACAGTTGTGCAAAACTGACCAATGCAGCGTTGTCATTAAAGGAAAGCAAACACTTTCCTGTTCTTGACTAACTATAGAAGACAAGGCTTCGGACAAATTATCAGAAATATCCGAAGGCTACTCAACAGAAAGATAATTCATTACTTTCCAAATTAATTACAAAAAATGTAATCTACAGGTTTACTCACTTCTGATTCATCCCCGTTACTTTCCTGAAAATATTTTACATTTGATTGTAAGCCGACTGTTCCTGTAAAATTAATAACTCATAAATTTGGGAACAAAATAGAATAAGGAATATTGAGTTGAAAGGAGAAAAAAAATTACTTAAAAATATGCCGTAAGTCGCAAGCAATTTCAAAATAACCATAGAACTACCGGATGTTGAATACGTAGGTAAAATTTTGTACTCCGAAATCATAGTTGTGTAGTCTACTTGTATCGGATTTTTGATTAATTTATACCAATTACTTATTTCAATACCTTTGGACAAAATGGCTGGAACAAATCGATTAAATACAGAATCGAGATAACAGTCAATAGAAAAATATAAACTAAGGAAAAGAATGATTACCAGAAGAGCATGAATTGAGACCAAATTTAACAAGGTTATGAATTATTGGCGCAATATCATTTTCGGCAATTTTGTTGGCATGCTTAATGATGTACTGCAAAATTACACAACCCAAATTAATGAGTTGTTTAGCTGGTGGGGTACTAATTCCATCACCTTCTAATAATAATCTAAAAAATAAATGAAAATGGAATCAAAGTAAGCAGTTTTTTTTGAGAAAAAAAAAAGTTGAAAATAATTTATCGTTGCAAAGGTATGCCTGGCGAGAGGGGAAATAAAATTGAAATGTTGGTTTCGATAAGAAAATCTTTCTAAGAAAGAAGAGTGGCTATCTTTTTTTCCTTAAAATAAGCCATTTACTGTATAGATAGATACGTGATGAAAATTACTTGGAAACATAAAGAACCGCATTCAATTCAGACTTAGAAATAGCTAAATGAATAAATTTTATGAAAATTTCAACCGTGGAACATTCAAAACAATTCGCTAATTTATTAAGCTTCACACTTTCTTTTTTCATAGACTGTTTATTCACTACCATACCTACGAAAAAGAGAAAGAAAATACATAAAAAGAGAATAACGAAAATAACAACTACGATAATTACTGCACAGAACTTACTTTGTAGATGTTTTTCTAAACAATATTCCAGAAGTTTTTCCCGCTCTATTTGATCGACTAATGATCGAATGGTCACATCTTCTCTGTAATTCGTCTATAATGTAATCAACATTCAAACATAAATATGGCGTAAAGTGAAAATATGGAGAAAAACAAATGTATTATTCTTCCTCCCTCTCCCCCCCAAAAAAATGTTTTTAAAAAAAGGTAACGGCTCTTAAATGAAAAAAAATTATGATCATCTATATTAATTTGATGGCTTGGACACCGACGCGATAATAGTTTGAATAACAAACTTTCTGCATTAAAGCGAGCGAATTCGAGGTATAGGCAAGTACTATAATTATGAATAAAGATGCATAAATATTCTAGACTCGAGGGATTCATTTCCATCGTTGCTATCTTTCTTTTAATAAACTGGTAGTAAACTAATTAAAGAAAAATAAGCAACCTTTATGAAGTGAATTCGTTTTAGCTGTTGACAAACGTCCGGTGTAATCACAGAGGGTGAAACGTCCCCACTGACTTTCATTTTCGAGACAGCTCTAATTAATTTCGCTCCAATAGCATCCAAAACTTCCATATAATTGTTATACTTTTCGGAAAATACCGGCGCTCCAGATAAGCAATGTGTTTTCAGAATAATCGTTTCACAACAATTGATTATCATGTTCAATGATAGACTATCATCATCCAAAAAAGATAAAACTTTGGAAAAATCTCTGGAAAATTGAAATTCAATAATAATAATGGCATTTAAAAACAAATTAAAACAAAAAAGGAGAAATAATATAATCCAAGGTGCAAATCCTGGACACTATTTAAATAGAATTCGATGAATTAATTTGAATCAATCAATGTGAAAATCAGAAAATTTACTTTTTTTCAATAAGATGTTGCACGTAAAGTTTATATACATCTCGACACATATTCAAATCAAATGTTTTGGCTATTTGTAAAGCATCTTCAAGCATTGTGCTTCTAGATTGAGAAAAAATATACAGTAAAACACGATTGATCTAGAAAAAAATAAAAATAAAAACAATTGACCATTGGTATGAATACGGTTACCGAACGTTCGTAAAATGGACTTACATGAGTTTTGGTGAGAATATTATCTTTAAGATCATATTTTTTCAAAATTAGTTTGCAGTTAACCATTTTTTTCTGTTCGTGCAATAATTTAGTAAGGGGATTTTTATACTTCAATGCATCGTCACAGATTTTTGAAATAGTTGGGCTCCACGGTACAGGCGAGTGTCTCAAAATACTCAAAATGCATTTTAATTTTTCCTGAAATGAGAAATCAACTGGACTAAAAATAATGACAAATTTCACTTTTTAGAAAATATAGTTTACGCACCTCAACACTGACAATACAATTTACTAGTATAGTCACTCGACTTTCCCAAGGAGCTTCCTCCCAGTACCACCAATTTACTGACCCTTCTACAAGACACTTCAATGAAGAGTAAGTTAACTTTATGATCACAAAAACAAAAATTGAATTGTGTTAATTCGGTTAAAATTTACCTGAATATAATCAGAGATGATTAAATCACCATTCAGGTTCTTTTGAAGGATCAACTGTTCAAAAAACCCGTTCACAAATGAATTCAATTCTTCGAGCGGAACTTTATCCAAAACCGTAAACATGACATCTTCGTTACTTGTCTATTAAAATCATTAAGTTTTTCACAAAATTTAAGTTTGGTTTTTTAATATTGGAATTTATTTTATCAAATGTTTACCTGTGTGTATTCAGCAATGGTTATACTGATTCCATATATATTCTTCAAACTATTTATTTCGGTCAAAACTTTTATATAAAATAGTATTTCTTTTAAAGGAGAATCTTCACTATATTCTGCTTGAATTATATTTTCATTAGAGAGGAGGCATGATTTCATGTTCAATCGAATGAGGCGCAAAATTTTTTTGGAAAACCATTTTGCAGTTTCAATCCAATCTGGGACTTCTAATAGTTCCATGATGCTTAAATTTTTGGAAAAAAACAAACGTAAGATCTAAGCAAAAAAACACTTTACAGAAAGGAAATAAATATTCTCACTTTATTTTTTCTTTGCACCATAATATCAAACTCGATAACATAGAGGGAAACAGCGAAAGAGAAACGGGTAAAAATAATTGAAGCCAATCCAAAATGAGAGTAATTGGAATGGAGGATGGAATTGATCTAAAAAATTGCAAAGCCTCATCAAAAGTGATATGTTCCTTCATTTGGTGAACATGACAACTCCATATCAGCATAACCTGACTCAATAGTCCCTAAACACAAAGCTCAAAATGATATTCTAGAATTGAGTATTGATTTAAAATTTTATAAAATAGATAAATAAAAAAGCAAACTTGTTTCAATAATGACAGACATTCTTCAACCAGATTTACTTTGCAGAAAGAAAGCCATGCATCAATGGTGAGTGGTTTTTCTCCTACTGCCACAAATGTTTTCAAACGCAATAATGAATGCCGAACTTGACTGTGTAGTTCTTGTAAAGTTGAATTGACCTCGCATTCCTTCGAGAGAAGATATAAAATTAAAATAAGCAAATACAAATATTATTAATAAATAAAATAGAAGAAAAAATTACCGTTTCAAATATTTGAACTTTAATTCGGTCGGCAGCATATTCCAATAAATTTTTAATTAAGAAGAAATCGGAAGAAATGGCGTTTAATGCACACCTGACCACAAATTCTGTATCCTGAAAAATTAATTTTTAAACAAATTACAAATCTATTATTAACATAATAAAATTAAATCCCAATTTTCGTATATTTAGAAGCGATTTTCGCAACATTTATAACATTTTAATTTTGGAAAAACTACTTTCCTTTCACTCCAAGATTCCCCAGCCGTTATTTGAGCCATAAAGCTGGGGTTGGTGGTATTGGAAAGAAGAGAAAATTTTTTCGAATTCTCTGCCAAAAATAATTTTTTTTATCATTAGTTTTTCAGGAATAAGCTACAAAAAAAATGAAAATTAATGATAAATTTTCTGTTTTTATAAGCTTTTATTTTACTCACTACTGAGATTTTAAAATAATATAAAATAAAAGTTTATCTATTAAAAACGCATTTTTCACAAAAACTTATTAATTATTTTCAAATGTTATTCATTTTAAAAGCCAATAATGGTAGAAAAAAATTTCCAAAGATGACCTTTTAATTTTTCATTGACAAATTTATGAAGTAATTAAGAGTAAATGGTAAAAGAAAATATATACAAGAACAAAACTCTCTACTCAGTACAATTTTTATGCTCCACCAAGGAATGTTTTGTAGAGAAACAAATTCATTGTTTTAGTCTAAGGCCGGTATTCATAGTTGACACAATGTTCACTAACCTAAATGTCAATTTAAAACTTGTAATTTTCAGCTATATTTATCAGTGGAAAGAGGAAGCTACGTACGTTTCTTATCATTCTCAGTAAACTATTTTTTTGTCAGCTTCACTACAGTTTAAAAACAGACCCTGGCTAATGAACAATAAGAGTCGACTATGAATGTCCAGTCTCTGTAGCTCAGTAGGTAAGAAGCTGTGAAATTAGCTGATGGAATGCAGTTCAAGGGAGTGGTTTCAAATCCTCGCAGCTCCAGAACTTTTTAAAATTTTTTTCTCACTTTCTTTTCTATCTATATGAAGAAGCAAAAGCAGAAACTAAATTTAGAAATAGGAAAGATTTATGATAAGATTCAATTTTTATAAGAACTTACCTGCGTTTGACGTGACCAAATTCTGTACAGTTTTTATATGAAAAATTGTTTCATGGTAATACAGATTTACAGATTACAGTACAGATTTACAGTACCTCTAGAGGTACTATAAAGTTACAAGAGATATGAGTGAATATTTGTACAATTAGAAACACGAATAAACGCCAGGTTTTAAGCACATTTTGTTTTTATTTTCACTATTTGAGTGTACACTTTTGAGTTCTTATCACCAAAACAGGAAAATTTGGATTTTTCTCAAATTTTAATTTCGTTATAAAAAATAACTTACAGAAATCCATAGATTCGTTCGAGGAGATTACACTGTACACAGTTATAATTTACAGGTGCCTGAATTTCACAGGAACCCGTAACACATCAAAAACACTTCTTATAAAATTGAATTCTCTCGAGAATTGAAATCATGTGTGGCCACAAAGTGAGGTTTAGAGGGGGTGTATGCCCCTTAAATCTCACGAGTCAACATAATAAAATTCAATCCTCAATTTGGTTTAATTATCCTCTATTTTCGCAACAATCCCAACATTTCAATTTTGAAAAAACTTCTCTTCTTTCACTTTAAGATACTTCAGCTTCTATTTAAGCTACAAAGCTAGGGTTGGCATAGTTAAAAAGAGTGTTAAATTTGCACAAATTTTTAACCAAAATTTTTTTTATCTTTATTAGTTTTTCAAAAATAAGCCCCAAAAAATTGAAAATTAATAGAAAATTTGCCATTTTTATATTTATTAATTACTTGAAAACTAATAATTGTAGAAAAAATTTCTTGTGATGGCCTCCCATATTTTTTAAAGATAAATCTATTTTCACCAGTAGTTTTAACCTAAAACCATGTAATTACGAGTTAATGGTGGAAGAAAATCAATAATAAAACACTCTACTTTGTGTAATGGTTGTGCTGCACCATGACATATTTAGCAGGGACATCATTTTTAACCAGAGCCTCTATAACACAATGGATGAAGAGCTGTGCTAATAATAGAAGAATTGAATGGGTTCAAATCTTCACTCTTCTAAAACTATTTTGAATTTTTTTTATTTTTTTCTTCTCTTCTTTTTATTTATAAAAAGCAACAAAATAAAGTTAGGTTGAATTAAAGGGTAGGAAACACTTATGAAGAGAAGATTTAATTTTTAAAATTACTTATGACTTTAAATTTTGAATTAGTATTGAATTTGAGAACTGAATTCTCAGTAGGAAAATTAAAAAATTTAATTCCTTCATTTTGAGTGAAAAAAGTCATACGTGCTCACAAAGTGAAGTCAAGAGACCTCGAACCTCACTAGTTCTTGATCAAATGAATTGTCAGAATTCAGTTTTTAATTACCTTAACTTTTTGTAATAGAGCAGTTACTTTAGCTCCACTTTCTTCAACAGAAACTTTCTTGTCAGTCCATGGTTGGATGTCTTGTAATAGTTTCTGTAAATGTGCTTTATACACAATTTCAACATTTAAATTGAAAGAACGAGCAAAGATTTCGGCTTCATCAAATTTTCCACGTCTCAAAATACGTTCAAGTCTGTGAATGAAAATGTAGAATTACTAATAAGATATTAAGAAAAATATAAAAACTGGCTGATATAAATTTTACCTGTACTCAGGTTGACTTTCACAAACAGCTTTTAGAAAAATGCTATCAAAAACTTTTCCTTTATTAATTTCATTATCTTCACTGCTATGAGCTTCTAAGTACAGTAAATCCTCGAGTGATGACTGTTGTTCCGCAAGATATGTTATTTCATTTATATCAATTTGAAATTTTATTTTGAAACCTTAAAAAAATGTTATAAAATATATCGAATAAGAATAATTTGAAAATTAAACATCAACAATTATCACTTATTAGGAACCTGATACACTGATTAACTGAAGCAGGCTCGGTGATCCGTTCGTCAGCACTAATAAGCTGTTTTCTTCATCCTGCATAAGTTCAAAATCTCGCCAGGTAACTTCTTGATGGTAAATTAAAGACAGTGTATAAGGACATAAGACAAGGAACGACCCTTGAGTAGTCAATGCAAAAATGAAACTAATAATGAAAAATAATTTATTTAATACTTTTAAAAAATAATGATTCGAAAAATGTTAGCATATAGAATTTGTGATAATATTATTTCATACCTTCCATTTTTAGACATCCTCAATTTTTTCAACTTATATGCTCCTTTTGGAAATGGTAAACTGGAAATGAGATCATTGTCTAAGGACCACAACAACAACTCTTCACTTTCAACGGATTCTACAACGAGTAATAAAAAAATTTCCCCGAATTTTTCCAATTTACTGGCTGTCAATACCTGATAAATAATTACAAAATAAATAAAATTAGTGATTTAAAAGTTCATCTGAATTAAAAAAAAAATCATTTTTTAATTTTCAAGATCATTTGACTTGAGATTACCTTAAAGTTATCGTATTCATCTCTGTTTAAAGACACATAATCGACTTTCAAACTTTCAATAACTTGTTGCACCTTATCTTTCGACCGAGATGAACAAACTTCAGCCAATTGAATTAAATTCAGATTTTTTACCCTATAAGAAATGAGGCATGTTGAATTGAAGACCAAAAAGATTTAGATTACAACGTTTTTTGAACGAAACTCGCCAAAAATTAAAGACTCACGAGTAGATATTGCCACTGTAAGATGTTAACAGAATGGTGCAAATGTCATCGTGCGAGAAATAAATAATGTTGACGAAAGTATGCTTATTCTGATCTTGATTGTTGCAGATATTCCTAAACAAAGCACAATGTGTGGTAAACGAAATGAGTAATAGGGGAGATTAAAATACAATAAAAATGTGGACAAACTTTAAAAATAAGGATTTTCCATCAAATGTAAGGGGAAGAAAGTGCAAATCTCCGTTGTTCAAAGCAAGAAGAAGGAATGTTCCATTGCTCGTGTTTACGACAACAGAGCAGTCTATTAAAAATTCAAAAGAACACGTATTAAGCAATTCACTTCCACAAGAATTAAATGATACAACACTCTCGTTAATGACCACTACGGTAGCATTCTCATTGCCATTAGGAAACTTTGAGCAGTGAACCTCGGGAATTTTTTTACTGTAATTTGTATTTTCAGTCTGCAAAAAAAATGAATGCTCAACCTATTAATTATTATGGGTAATTAAGACAAAAATTAAATAAAATGCCAACACAGTATACCAACTTTATTTTCTTGGGAAATTACGGCGACTGTATTGGTTTCATAAACAGCAGAATCACAAATAGCCATTTTTCTTGTGCCAAAGTTGATCGTCTCCTCTTCGATATCAAATCCTATGGACACCTTGTTCCACATCTTGAATGATCGTCAACTCACGAAAATGATACAGAAGACTTATTGAGGATTATTGAAAAACGTGTTTTAAGAGTACATAACTAAGTACGATAAACACCACACATAAATAGCAAATAACTCCAACGTTCGCCGCTTCAAAATAGCATTAAAAAATAAATATGCCACTTGTTTACATAACCACAACGTCATACAAGCTACATACTGACATAATTTAGTCCGTTATAGTTTCGTTAAAAACTTCCGTAGTTCCTTTCTGTGTATTGAATGAAAAGTGAAAACGAATTAATTAAAGATAAAAGGACGAGTCGAGAGTGCGAAGATGTAATAGAGAACATTTTAAACATTAAATCAACAGAAGACAGAACAAAAGGCGGGAATTTTTTGAGAAATATCAGTGATAAGCATTGGTGATAAGCTCTGTGGGGTATCCTTAGATTCACTCAATCATTTGCTGAAAGAATCAATCAGTTCTTTACGTGGTCAATTCGTGTGTATTTATTTTTTGTCATTGCTCTTTGTGGTTGATGAGGATCATTTTTAAAAGTAATAAAACAAGTTGTTCATAGTTTAAAAGTATAATGATTCAAAAACAGAATATTACAAATACTTGTTGTTCACTACGCTAATACATTAGCGCCACCTATGTGTGATGAACTGTAACCGTAATTCGATTAATACTTTCGTATCTGTGGTCGCTTGTTTTACCTGTGGTATTCTACCCAGGCTTTGTACATCTATTTCAGCATCATGGCGGTGTTATGTGTTTAATGAGCATTAAACCTTTAAGACGAGAACAATGTTTGTTTTTTCTTGAACCTATAAAATTAGTATCTCAAATGAAAGGTCCACGTTGTTATTAATAGCTTTTTTTTAACAATCTCAACAATACTCAAAGTACAGAGATGAAGGATTCTCCCTTCAGCTATGAATGAAACAAGTGTTACCTCAAATGAGAAATATAATATGTACATTGTAAGTGAGAGTGATAGTCCAAAAACCCCTTCAGTCTCATGAAAACAAATCAGCTGAGTGCTCAAAAATTGTTGGGATACAATTCCCTCACTCCCTCGCAAATATAATGGTGTAAACTTATACCTAAACTGTAAATGATATATATGTAACATTTTTGCATTTCACATGTGACAACACTGGTTGCCTCCTTATACTTTGACTATACAGAATTAACATGGACTGCTATTTGTGATAAGAATGACGTTAGAAGATGTAAGATGAAGTTAGTCGGGTCGTTTATGATAAGGATTTGTAAAACAGTAAAATATTGCTGAAATTTGAGGTTGAACTGAATTAATTATATTTTTTAATTTTAATTAATGAGAAAGTTTTGAATTATATCTTATAATTTAATGGATGAATTAAAGGAGTAGACTGCGCATGGTGCATAATAAATAATTAATATTTTAATATGTTAATATTCAATTGTCAAGTTTAACTCTTTTCAAGTTTTATAATTTGTTTTTAGTAGAGGATAAAAGATTTTCGTTCTTAATCAGTCCATTTCGGATATATCGCCAGCCTTTTCTATGGTATTAAATTAAATTTTTATAATTTCTATTCTAAACAAAATTACTGCGCAAAGAACATTGAAATCATTATCAACCCAACCCGACTAACTTTTTCCTCCTATGTCTTGGCAATTGATAACGAAATTTTGTACGTATTTTTCAATCAAATAGCAGTCCATGTTAATTCTGTATAGTCAAAGTCCTTATACTTTTTTTCATCTCTGATCGGTGGAGATCGTTGTCTGTTTGTCAGTTGTTGTTACAATGTTGTGAATAAATATTTTTGAGTTTACATTCTTTTTCACTGGGTTGCTTTTTCAAAAGATCTTAACTCTCCTCAACATGGTAGGCAGAGCTCGTGGTAAGTATACAGTAGAAAAAGTTTTTGGAATGTATTAATTGTTTTTTAAATAGTTCGAAAGTGTTTTGTTTTGTTTCACACAAAGTGAAAGGCCTAGTGTCAGTTAAATCCATTGCGCAAAGAGATGCAAAAAAATAAAATTCAACAAAAAATAATTCGAAATAATTAATATGAATATTCAAAAAGTGTTGAAAAGTAATGTGAAGTGTTAAATTGAGAAATCAAATATTGTTTTTGGGCCTCGATTTAAATGTTTTTCTAAACCCTGACCCTTCAAATGTAAGCCCTACTAGTCGAATGATATACTTTCAGAATCAAGAGAAAGGAAAAGCTTTGATCTATCAGGGAGTAAATAATGAATTAATAGAAAAAGTAAAAGACCTTAGGACAATCAACCTAATACTTAAAATCCTAGATGAACAATATAAAAGTTGCACTCAAGTCACATAATTATATCAATGCAAAACAAGCATTTCAAAAATTAAAATTTAATAATGATGGAAACATCCGTAGTTATTTAGGTCTTTTTTCACAATCTGTGCAAAAAATAAGAGACTGTGGTAAACCTTTAAATAAACAAGAGGAAATTGAATAACTACTAATATCATTAAACATGGACTATGACATGATACGTTTAGAATTTAATACCCTAAGCCAGGATCATAAAACAATTGAAACTGTTCATGCCATGTTAATTGAAAGATTGAACAGATTATATGATGAGAAAAAGTCAAAATTATATAATTATAATAAATATCGTAATTTCAACCACAATAATAGATACCAAAGATTTCAACATGGTGGAAATTACAATAGATTTAGTAACAACGATAGAAACCAAAATCACATCCAAAATATAGATCGGGGAAAATGAAATATAATAATAATCAACAACCTGAAATGCCTTTCAATAATAATAAATATGAAAATAAAAAATATAATACAGGTCAAAATCAAAATATTTCTTCAAATTCAGATACTGTAGTGTTTTTTAAATGTTATGGCAAAGGACATATGGCCAATATTTGTTTGTCAAACAAAGATGGCACACAACCCCAAAATAAATCAGATGGGCCTGCACAAAATACTTGATATGGACGTAACAATAACAATAACAATAATAATAATAATAATAATAATAAAAGTAAAAAAGAAAACAATGTCCAATGGTAGATGATGCTAAGATATAAAAACTCTGAAACAAATTTAAATAAACAACATAATAACTTAATAAATTTAATAACTTCAAAGAATCAGGGATAAGATTTGTCATCAGACTACGTACCTCTAACAAAACAAATAATGTTGGACAGAGGAGCTGTGGCACATGTAATATCAGACTTATCTAAATTATCCAATCCAATAATGTTGGAAAAACCTCTGGAATTGGAGTGTGCAATTCAGGATGTACTATTAGTTGCCACACATGTTGGCACAATGTTTATAAGAGTAGAAAATTCTGAGAGGAAACAAACTGTAATAAGACTCATGAACGTACATTATGTACTATCCCTAAATGTCGATCCCCCGTCAGGAATTAAAATTACTGAAAATCGTGCTTTAGGCATAGACCAACACTTTTCAGCTGCCAAAATTTACATCTGTGGCACGGACGAGGTCATTTTTTCAGCCATGAAAATAAAGGGAGTATATATGGTAAAATATGAGCAAAATTTTTGATATTTGGATTTGGACTGTGGATGGGCGTTGGTGTTTTAGCGCCTATTGTAAACCGAGTGGTCCATAAATTTTGTTATCACCAATTCACCTCTTAATATGTATCAATAGGTTCCCAGTCACTGCTCTGTCGCTCTTATTGATATCAGCATTCTTTATATCCATATTCTATTGATTCCAATAAAAGTAATTATCCTAAATCTCACGAATATTTTATTTATATATATAGGTACACATACCTTCAAATAGCTGACGATGATGAGAGATTGATCTCTTCGACCGGTTCATAATTTATATTTATTATTTTATATATATTACTGTGAAGAATTTTGAAGTTTCAACAGACCAAATGATGATAAATATTGATGACTGATTTTAAATAAATGACGACATTAGATGATGACTAGAAAAACACTTTACAAACACATAAATAAGAACTCAAAATATTTAATTCACAAAAATGTATTTACCATTTAAGATGGAGGATATGTTGACTGATTAACATTTCACAAGTGATAAGCAGGTCACAAAAAATATATTATCACAGTTGTGTTACAAATATAAAATATCACAGATTACAATATGTATCGAGTCAGTGTTACCACAACAATTATATTGTGAGAATAATGAGCTAGAGTACAATATAATTTGTCATCATTCTCACAATTACACTTAAATATTTGACAATAAAACAGATGGTGAAATATATACCTGATGTTGACAAAAATTCATTCCATAATATAAATTCATTTATCATAAATTTACTCATTTGTGAATTTTGCAACTATTTTTTTTTAGCTTTTTTAAATTATCTGTTAATTGTGACTGGTTTTGTTTATTTATTTTATGTATTGCAATAATATTTTATGCTAAATGACACATTTTATTTGTTTGATCATTTTGAATTGCAGGAGGGTGTTGGGATATGATTCCCTCACTCCCTCACAAATATAATGGGGTAAACTTATACCTAAACTGTAAGTGATATATATATAACATTTTTGCATTTCACATGTGGCGACACTGGTTGTCACCTTATACTTTTTTCCATCTCTGATCGGTGGAGATCATTCTCTGTTTGTCAGTCGTTGTTACGATGTTGTGAATAAATATTTTTGAGTTTACATTCTTTTTCACTGTGTCATTTTTTCAAAAGATCTTAACTCTCCTCAACAAAAATATATGTTTTATCAAAGTGAAATATTATTGTTGTCATTCTGATTCAAAATATTTACAATGTTTAGAATGAGAATGAAAAATAGGAACATAATTTACATGACATAAATTAATAAATTAAATAAATGAATTAAAATCCGACTCTTACTTTAAATTGGTAACAAAAGGTACTAATGATAATAAAGGTAAGCTAATTAGATTGTAATACTTTATTATTGTTGATCTATTACTTCTTCATTATGGACAAAAGTATTATTATTTGAGTTTCATGAAAAAATATTTTCAAGATTTTTCTAATTATTTGTGAGAATATGCTCCTCACGTTATCCCATTCTCATAATATTTGACTGTGATGTTGTCATCATCTGCGATAAGTTATATGTAGCTGTGACCATACACTCATCTGTGACTGATAGTTGATCTCCCACTGTTGTAATGTGAACATGAAACATATTGAGATCATCTAATAAATCTGTTTCTTTATGTGTCAACTACATTTTGAGTGTTTTTAATAATGGTTCCTGTTTAATATCTTTTGCCTTATCTGTTGTTGTTGCTAATTGTGGTGAAATCTCTCAATTTGGTGTTTGATTTCTCTCACATTATTCATGTGCAAAGTACTGATTTACAGACTTGAAAAAGATCACATCATATTGAAAACCAAAATCATCCCACCTATTAATTCTTACACGATGGTGATTATAAAATTAGACTCATCTTTTTTATTGGATATAATGGTATATACAATATTTCTAAAATAAATAATAATATAACTATTGGACTATGGATAAAGATTTGAAATTAAGTTTTAAATATAAAACCACTTTATCACCGAGAATACATGATTTCAATCTTCTTCGGGTAGGTATTGAAAATGTAATAGATGAGACAATCAATATATAAATTCCTAAAAAATAAGATATTTTACAACAAAAAAAAAAAAAATTAAATCAATACCTCTCAGACATGGTATTTGAAATTTATTTGAAAATGCAAAGATTTGTTTTTATAATAAGCCATCAGACTCTTTCCTGATATACTATAAATACCACAGGCAGTTTTGCCATTAGTACTAAGTAATTATGACAGTTTTTACGAAGACAAAGCAACAAATTCTGCATGAAAATTATTACCTATATGACTGCAATCTATCACTAGCCTAAATATTCATTGCAATTTAACAGGAAATTTGTATATAAACGATGAAGCATGTCATCTAATTGTAGTCTTTTAATAGAATTTTTACCTGGGCATGCAATTATAGAAGCTGCAAAGCACAATGTTTTCTTACGTATCAGCGATAATATGATTGATGCTATTGAAATTTTTATTACAAATAAAGATAATAAATTAATTGATTTCAGAGGAGAAAGGGTCACTGTTGTATTAGAATTATAAGACAAACCATGTCTTATTTATTTAATACGTCAAAAAAGAAACTTTTCAAAATTGGATTTGGTTTCAATATTTCTACCATACAAGGAAAAAATTTTCTTTATTAAATACATAGAAAGACCTCTTAAAAGTGTGAAACAACTAAAAGATCTCCAACTGCAACAAAATTTACATTAAAAGATCACCTATTTTTAAGAAGTATTGGATTTAAAGTTTTAAAATGACTTTGCTAACTACTGTTAAAAGTCTTAACATTCAAGAAAAATTGGAAATTGAAGATGAAATCGTATCCATCAAAATTTATGATCATTATCATCAAATACAAGTGATCAAATTTGTATCAGTGTAGACTAATGATATTGTGAGAAAATACGAACTGCCAACGGATCAAACTACACGAAAAGCAACGACAAAACCTACACTGATGAAAAGATTGAACGACGACTAGAAACACACATTACGAACACATAAATAAAAAGACTAAATATTCACTATTTCACGAATTTTATTCCACATAATAGTAGCGGACATGTTGATGTTACGAAGGTTGATGAGCGACGAGAAGGCATACAAAAAATATAATCACAGTTGAGTTACAAACACAAATATCACAGATTAATAATAACAACAAAAAACAGTGTTGCCACAACATGTGATGTGCGAGAATAATAAGTTAACGTATAAAATAATTTGCTATTATTCTCACACGCCTCCTCAAATTATATTTATACGATAAAGTCAAAAATACTATTAAACAAATTTTCTAAATTTATAAAGTCATTAAAACAAAAAATGACAGAGGTCAACAATAACACAACAAATTTACAACAGACAAAAAATATCAACACAAATGGTAAACATATACAAAAAGTTACATTAATTTTAACAGTTTACAAAACATATCAAATTTGGGCTTCGGGCAGCCCTTCGTGAAAACGTCCCCCAACTGTCGCGAAGTCGGTACGTACGAATACTTAAAATCTATATCTACGTGATTGCACACAAAACGGTACTTTACGTCTATATGTTTGGATCTGCGAGTATTCCACTTTCCAGAGTGCAGAAGAGCCAGACAACTCTGGTTATCTTCATAAATCACAGCTCTGTTATTAATCTGAATGCAAAAGTCACTTAACAGATACTTCAACCAGATCGACTCAGTGGTAGCATCGCATATTGCAATCAACTCACTCTCAGTGCTAGATAGTGCTACAGTTGGTTGCTTTTTGCTAGACCAGGACACCAGTGATCCATAAACAAAGACACAGTAACCGGAGACAGACCGTCTTGTGGTGATACAGTTACCCCAATCGGCATCAGAAAAAGTTTCTAAAATATTGCCGTCATTATCATGTTCATTAGAAAATATTAATTTTTTATCTTTTGTGGTAACTAAATATTTAAGTACTCTCAATAAGTATTTATAATGTTCGTCAGTGGCATAACTGGAGAATTGGCTAAAATACGATATTGCAAAGCAAATATCGGGCCGTGATCCTAGCATCAAATACATTAGGCATCCCACGAGCTGTTGATAGTTGTTGTTGAGTACGCTATCACACGCATTGAGATCCCTGTCCAATTGGAGTTTGGGGTCAATGGGTGTGTAGGTCGGTGCGCAGTTATCAACGCCAAAACGCCTAGCAACAGACTCAATGAGACCCCTCTGCTCAATTTCCAGTACGCCATCTTCACGATTATGATTGATATTCAAACCTAAATATTTCTTGACCTTTCCCAGATCCTTACACTTAAACCTTTTATTTATTTCATTTTTAAAAAATGTGATTTGTGTTTTGTTATTTGAGCTAATCAGGACATCGTCAACATATGTGAGTAAAAAGACTACAGTCCCATCACTTTTATTTTTATATATATATAAGCAGTCATCCGCCGTACTCTGCACAAAGCCAAGAGCAACAAGGAACTCGTTGAACAACTTGTTCCATACCTTGGGCGACTGCTTAAGACCATAGATAGGTCTATTCAATTTTAAAACATTATTATGCCTATCAATTTTAGTTTCTATCCCTTCGGGTATCTCAAGATACACATCTTCCGAAAGAATTCCATTCAGGAAGGCACTACATATATCAATTTGTTCTATGTGAAATTTTAATTTATTGCTAACAGCCAAGAGGGTCCTGACAGTCGAAAGTTTCGCCACTGGCGCATACACTTCATTAAAATTGAAGCCCTTCTTCTGTTGGCATCCTCTGGCAACTAATCTAGCTTTATATAACACATCCTTATTAATATCATATTTTTTATTAAAAATCCACCGACACGTGATGGTGGGGGCTTCCTTTGGACGTTTGGTCACCCTCCAAGTCTGATTGGAATTCAGGGCACTTATTTCCGAAGAAATAGCATCCTTCCACATCAGACTGTCCGGTGCAGCATTCGCCTCCTCAAACGTCAAAGGGACGCCATCCTCAGCAAGATATATATTGCTCGCTACTTCATCACGTTCAGTCGTTTCCTGTGGAAGGCAGTCTAAATTCAAGTCACCATCAACTTCAATATTTTCTAAGTTTGACTCCGTGACTTCTGTGAAAATATCATCATCTTTAGTATATTTATTTATATTATTATTATCTATTTTATTTTCGAAGAACTCAACATCTCGCGACAGACGTATCTCCCTAGCATCTATATCCAACAATCTATAACCACATGGAGAATATCCCACCATTATCAACTTTTCACTTTTATTTTTAAACTTATTAGAGTCATGTTTGAATGACAACATATATGCGTTGCATCCAAACGTTTTTAATTTCCTATAATCAAATTGTTCATTACACCACCTTTCATAGGGAACAAAATCCTTGTTTGTGGGGCATCTGTTCACGATATAGGCGGAGCACAATATGGCTTCCGACCAAAATATCTTATCAAGACCACTCTCGAATAACAGCGTCCTTGCCCTTTCACATAGCGTCCTGTTCATCCTTTCAGCTTTTCCATTTTGCTGTGGACAGCCACCAACCGTAGGTTCAACCACAATTCCTTTCTCAGTACAATATGACTGGAAGGTAGTGTTCAAGTATTCTGTGCCGCGATCACAACGAAGTCTCTTTACGTTATAGCCAAATTTATTCGAGACCATCTCGTGATATTCTTTAAATTTTGAAAAGGCTTCCGTCTTACTTGTCAACAGGTACACACAACAAAAATTTGAATAGTCATCTATAAATGTCATAAAGTATTTCGCTCCTTTATATGCAGGAGGATTTATAGGACCACAGAGATCAGTATGTACCAATTCCAGAGGCTTACTAGTTTTTCGTTCATGCCTCAAGAATGGTTTTCGGCTCTGTTTCCCCATCACACAGGGCTCACACAGCAATCTGCGGTTGGAGTCAACGTTCGGTATTAAACCTCTGTTTGACAACAACTTAACATCGTTCACATTCAGATGAGCAAGTCGCCTATGCCACACAGTCAGTGGGCTCGACTCATCCTCCAATGTCAGATTACACGATTGACTAGTCATTTTTAAAAAATCAATGGTGTAAAGATCTGAATTTACGCTAACACCAGTGGTCACTATTTTTCCACTGCAGCGTTGGATGACATCGACAGATTCCTCTTTAAACAGGGTATCAAAACCCGACTTGCTCATTCGTTTTACCGATAGCAGATTCTGCGGCAGCTCCCGAGCATATCTAACATTTTTCAATTCAATTACTATTCCATTTAACAATTTTAATTTTACTGTACCAACAGATGTAACGGACAGAGAAACTCCTTTCTTCGCAACACAGATACTATGTGGTTTAATCAAATCTATGTAGTCACTGAATAAGCTTATATCGTTAATTATGTGAATTGTGCATCCACTGTCTACTACGAATGTGGTTCGAGGCATCAAATTTACATCTCCTTTTGCATTACAGAACTCATCAATTTTATTATTATTACTATTATTTAATGTGAAACTATAACCCACATCTGAGCAATTGTCATTATTATTAAAATTTTCATTGCACATCTGTGCAGAATTTCTATTATTATTATTATTATTGGAAACATGGTCATTAGAACGATTTCCGTTATTACTATTACTATTACAAGCGTCATTATTATTATTATTTCGATTTTTAGCATAGCAATTTCGTGCTATATGTCCAATCTTATTACAAAAATGACATTTAATATTTGAATGTCCATTGTCAGCACCAGAACTACGACCATTTCCATTAAAACTATTATTATTATTGCTTTGTGAGTTAAAATTGTGATTATTATTACTGTTTCGACCTTCATTATTGGAAGATGAGTTATAAAAATTATTATTATTATGATTATTATTTCTACCTCGATTGAAACCACGATTATTATTTCGATTTTGGGACCTACCATGATTAAAACGATTACTATTATTATTATTATTACCTGAATTTCGTCCGATACTGTAGTGATTACCGAAAAACACATTCTCCTCACCAGTGACAGCCACTGATGAAGGTTTTTGATATGCAGAATTCAGAGAGTTACCTCTCACTGTCGACTTACTATCAGATGATAGCTCACGCTGGAAGTTGTTTAGCTTCATAAACACAGCATCCCAGGTGACGACTTCTGCATCCTCTATCACCACTTTGATCGGACGAAACTCTGCAGGCAGCGATCGCAGCAATACCAATACAAATTGCCTTGTGGTTGTCAGGTCTCCCAATTCGGTTAATCGTCTACAACGGGCACGATAATCAAGCAGATACTTCTGCAAATCAGAACCAGAAACATACCGTTTTGTGTACAATTCACCTCGTAAATCCATGAGTGTTTGGTCGTTTCCATTGTCAATCAGGTTCGTGAGCACGTTGAACATCTCCTTCGCCGTAGTGTACGTCTGAAGCATCTCCAAATATTCATCCGTCACGTTGTTGGCTATCAGGAACATCGCCTTTGCGTTCTCCTTGGACCAGGCATCTCCCCTATTACGAACAGTAGGCAAAGAATCAACAATTATATTACTTAGTGACTCCTTTGCCAGCAGTAGCTCCATTCTGAACTTCCATGTTCGACCATTCTGCCCATTGAACGGCTCAATCGAATTCTTCTTTCTCGCGTCCATCTCGTTTACAGGTTACGACGATCAGTTGCACCGCAAAACAGCACTTTCAGCAACTATCAGATACGCCGACCAACGATTCAACACGAACGAGATCACAGGAACATCGAGAAGCGAACATATCAAACAATGAAAAATGAATTAAGAAGCATGGTACTACTTGGGAGTGGCGAGCAGAATTCGACAGCACAACTTTGAAGACTCAGAACAATGGCGACCACGTTGACATCCAGGTAACTGGGCCCATAACCTGTGAGAAAATACGAACTGCCAACGGATCGAACTACACGAAAAGCAACGACAAAACCTACACTGATGAAAAGATTGAACGACGACTAGAAACACACATTACGAACACATAAATAAAAAGACTAAATATTCACTATTTCACGAATTTTATTCCACATAATAGTAGCGGACATGTTGATGTTACGAAGGTTGATGAGCGACGAGAAGGCATACAAAAAATATAATCACAGTTGAGTTACAAACACAAATATCACAGATTAATAATAACAACAAAAAACAGTGTTGCCACAACATGTGATGTGCGAGAATAATAAGTTAACGTATAAAATAATTTGCTATTATTCTCACAGATATATATAAACATTTCCTGGTGATTCTAGTCTTCATATTACCACATCAGTTGAATTATTACCGAACATCTATACTTTTGATTATAATGGTTTGGCTGGCCTTTCCATCAATGCCACCATTTATCTAAATGGTCAAATTTTGAAACATGTTTCAAATGTGCAAATTGTTTCAAATATAGAAAGTATATTACTACAAACCCTGCAAAATCCACCCTGTTACCAGCAATATGGATTTATTCATCCTTCAGGCGTAACTAACCCATATAAGTAATCATTTTAAGATATCAAATTGAATTTTGTATTACATTTATCCACAATCTTCAGTTTCATCGCTAATTTCTAAAAACGTATTTTAAATGTGCATCTAGAACTTGTTTTAAAATAAGACATTGATGATAAAAATGTGTTTTATCATCATACAGTATTTAATGAAGGTGACCAAAAACCTACTCCTAAAATTACTATCAATTCTTTTTCTTGGAGAATACTATATATTCAGGTTACCAATCAAATAGGAGTTTGATACTTGAATTTGTTAAAAAATGATATGGCATTATCTATTTCAGTTAGAACTTGGGATGTTTATGAAAATCCCGCAGTTCCACAAAATAAAGAATTTTAACTGGAATATTAAGATGGTTAATAACAGAGGCAAAAAATAAATTTTAATGCAACTATGGGAAAATTTCAACATGTTGATGTACATGATATTAAAGCATACTTGGTTGCGGAATATTATCCTTATGAATCCTATAATTCCAATTTTAAATCTAATAATTATGCTTATTTTTACGAAGAATTTACTAAATTTGAACCAAATTATAATAAAGCTAATTGCAATTGTTGACTTCCAACTTCATATTGCACAAAAGCTACCTAGTTTTAAAACAGATAATCAATTATACGTTATTAATTTGAAATATCATGATCTATCAGCTCTGAAAATAAGTGCTACAATGAACAATGCAACTCCAGCAGGAATTACAGTTTACGCCATTTTGATTTACAAAAAATTATTCACCAACAACACCCTCAGCGAAGAAGTGCAATGAATTTTTAATAAATTTAAATTTTTTCCCTCCACTTTTTGACCTTTACAAACACAAGACCTGTTTATAACTACAACAAAGTTCTCCTATTGAGTGGCTGTGATATTAATAATTTTTTTATTTTCTCTCTAAAAAAATGTCTGATTTACCTTCAATAATTTCAACACCTATCTGGCCTAATCATGGTATAGTAAATCAATGTTTACAATTGTTTAATAAAGATGAAATTGTCGTTCTCACACTTGCCAATATAGTACAATATTATAGCATTCCTACTTGTCAAATTATCGCTATTGTGAATGCTGGTTTATTTTAACTTAAAGACTTCCATATCTTGAAATGTTTCAACTGTGTGGTATACTTTTCCTATTGGTATAACATGTGGTTTCCTATCATTGATCACACAGTCACCAATCCAAACTGCTCTTTTGTGAAACCTGCATTTGATGAGGATTTGAGGATTACCATCAACAGCATTTGTTATCAAATAACACGAATTATACAATCTATTGTGAGTCATCTGAAACCAAAGGTGGAATTAAAGTCATAATGTACTTGTTCATTTATAGTAATCTTTCATTCCTATTTCCCCAAAGTATATATTATGTTCCAGCGGCATTCTCTCGATCTTATCACCATCAATATTGCAGATAATTTGCCATTTAACCTATGTTCATATCTTTTATGTACTTCATTTCATCTTATTAATATATATTTAATCTTTTATAATGACTACCTAGATTAGATGGCACAGTCCGATTCAGATAAGGTTTTCACCATTTTTTCATTCCTCTTTTATTCTTGATTCGCTCTTTCCTTTTGGCTATATGAATAAAACAAATGTCATCTTACATTCTCCATTGAAAAATTTTTTATCTGTATACTGTATCGTACTTCATCTCGTTAATCACTCGTAATAGCCTCGTAGTTAAAGCTTTGGACTTTTACTTCTGTGAAGTTGGTGATCGTTCTGAGCTTTAAGATGATCATTCGAACATTGAGGTTTATACCACCATTATTAAACATTGAAAATAAATAGTAAAAGAATATTGAAACATGAAAAATAACTTAGACACAATTCACTGAAAATGTACATATATTAATAACTTGTCAATAAAATTAAGTTGTATGACCAACTAACTGACTGTACATGTTGGAATGATATCACAGAGAGTATTACGAGAAAGTAAACTAGAAAGAACTAGAACTTATAATGAGAACTCAGACATATATAATACAGGTGCAGAACTTATCGATGTTATATCGATATAACATCGATATGTACAACTAGTTCCAGAACGTTCCATGAAGAACTATTCCAGTTTACTCCGTCATGTTATTTGTACACTCATTGACACTTCTTGTTTAACTGTTACCAAATATACACGTTTGCTCTTCATGTCGTCGTATTATTCCAATAGTACAAAATAATTATCAATGTTAGCTGTAGTTGTGAACTAGGTCACAGAGTAAAAATGTGAGAATGACAGAGTATGATTTGACAATTTGTCACAACTCCAATGTACTAGTTTTGATTCCCCTGACAGACCAAAAACTTTTTCAGATATATTATTATTTAATTTAATAAATAAAAACATCACATTCTTCTTTGATGATGACTTCATAGTCATTATCATCATCATCATCATGACTTTTGAACTTATAAGTTATAATTTTCTTTCTATATGACAGTCGTATAAAAAGAAATACCCCTCTGGGTATATTTATTTCTTATACGTATAAAAAATAATTATATAGATATAGTAATCCGTGTATAAATAAGGAGGCCAGGGTATTTTGATGGTAAACATCAAATGGGAATAGAGACCACAGGGTTTGTGGACTGGTGAATGAAGAGATTGAAAAATAAAATTGTTGTATGTTTTTTAACCAGTTTCACATGCATTTATATATAAACCTATTTGAGTAGTATGTAAATGTTCATTAAGGATGACATGGTACAGGTGTGTGGTTTGCCATGTGAGAATCTGTACCCATACTCTGGCATCCTTAATGAGGATATACATACTACTTTTATACAATCTATCGAAAATTTTGCTATTAAATAGGGATTGTTTTACTGGACAGTCCAAATATTATGCTGAAGACTGATTGTCTTAATTCCATTTTTAAGCCCTATGTGTTTTTGGGAACAAAATTACATAAAATATATATCTATATGTTTGTATTCAGGGGGTTCAAAAGTCATCTTCCAAACTAAATGGGTCTTACAGAACTTATTGAAAAAAGAAAAAAAGTTCAAGGCTCTCTAATTTTTAATTTTTATTTTTTAGTTAAATCAAATGAGGAAGTTCAAAAAATTCTTCAAATTTGATTTTTGATGAGTGCATCATTTTGTAATTGTTGAGTACATTAAAAAACATTATTTTGACTATGTCTCTTTCTTCAATACTTACAAAGTTAAATTTATTTGAAATTGGAAGAAATTTTTTGAAACTTTAGCATGTCTAATGCTCATGTTTTTCAAATTCTGAAAAAAAAGTTCTGCTGGCTGGATTTGAAACCCACAACTTTTCTATGATTATACTGCCATCTTTTTTAAATTTTGTCTTCAAATGAATAAATATGTAATCTATTTGGCACATGCATATGAAAGCCTATATCCTTTGAGTATATGTATATGTAATGGAGGGCTGATTCCTATAACATTTCTATAGGTAGTCACTATCAGACATAGATAGCGTTTTTGGGGAATGAAATTTCTGTTTTTCTCATTACTATATCTATAGATATACAGTATACAAATATATATTATATAGATATACATCTTGAAGTAATTTCATTCTACAAATCACTCTATGGTTGAGAAACAGAACTAGGACAATCAGCCCTCCATTACATATTATATAGTAAGTCTGTATCTCTGAAACAACAATGCTAAAAAAAGGATATAGTTATGAACTTTTTTGCTTCTCTCAATGAGTTCTACGAGACTCATTTGGCTTGGGAAACAATTTTTGGACACCCTGTATGAAGGATCATCAATTTATAAGGGAGTGGTTCTGTCCCCTCTGGCCACTTGACTTTTGGCCTGCTAAAATTTAAACTTCATTCAAGATTTTTTCCATGGAATATTTCCTATTTTCTCAATTCACTGAACAAAATATCATTTTTTTTTTTTTTAATTTAATTTACAGTCAATAATTTGAAGAAAAAATTTGTCCAGTATCATCATTAATCAAATTGACAGCATTAATCTGATTCTTCAACTATTTCTAATAGGTACAGTAAAGATACTTAAGCAAGACACAAAAACTTAAAATTTAGTCATCAAAATATGATATACAGGAAAGTACCAAGTACTTACAGTTTATATTCTACATTTTCATGTTTACCTTTGTGTACTTCTGAAAAAGTAGAAATATATAGGTATGGCAGAGAGGAAGCAATTTTAGTCCATGGGTGGTTTTTCCAGCTTCCAGTGTTACCAACATGGAGCACCTGCCCTGGAAAAATGTTAAATAATTCAACTTCAAGCTATACCTAATTCAAGAAAATAAGTCAAAATTAATCAAAATTAATCAAAATTAATCAAAATTAATCAAAATTAATCAAAATTAATCAAAATTAATCAAAATTAATCAAAATTAATCAAAATTAATCAAAATTAATCAAAATTAATCAAAATTAATCAAAATTAATCAAAATTAATCAAAATTAATCAAAATTAATCAAAATTAATCAAAATTAATCAAAATTAATCAAAATTAATCAAAATTAATCAAATTAATCAAAATTAATCAAAATTAATCAAAATTAATCAAAATTATCAATATCAAAATTAATCAAAATTAATCAAAATTAATCAAAATTAATCAAAATTAATCAAAATTAATCAAAATTAATCAAAATTAATCAAAATTAATCAAAATTAATCAAAATTAATAAAAATTAATCAAAATTAATCAAATTAATCAAAATTAATCAAAATTAATCAAAATTAATCAAAATTAATCAAAATTAATTAAAATTAATAAAAATTAATCAAAATTAATTAATCAAAATTAATTAAAATTAATCAATCAATCAAAATTAATCAAAATTAATAAATCAGTTTTTAAAAAAATGTCAATTTTTAATAACTTTAAATTATTTTTGTCTTTGAATTTCGTTTTTAAGTCCTGATTGTACTAAATAGTTAAACTACTGGATAAGCAGGTTTTAACTTCATTCCATCATATATCTTATCAGTTAAACCTTGTTTATCCTACAGTTTAATGTTAGTACAATGGGGCTAAGCAGTTTAAGTGCCACCCATCTAAAATTTGTTTTAGCAATGAATGGTAAAGCTTACTTTTACATTTAGGCTCAAACTTTATAAGTGTCTTCAAATTTGTTGTTGTTGGATGTAAAGCAGTAAAGTTAAATAGCCCAGAGAAAAAAAAAAGTGATGCTAATAATTTTTTATCCAACAAATATCTAGTCCGTTTCTGTATTTACGTTTAAATATTCTGGTATATTAAAATTGCTTTTTCTCCTTTGGTGTATTTTGCGAAGAAAATACAGCTATTGTATTCAATGTAGTGGCGAAACACGGGGGCGAGGCCTGTGAAAAAGCACCGATCCTGAGCGGTGGATTACGAATATATAAGTCACTAAAATTTTTTTGTATGCAATAAATATATTATGTAAGGGCCGGATTTACAGCTCAAGTGCCCTGGTACAATAAAATTTTTGCGCCCTTTCATTCTTACAATTTTAGCAACCCACTCCATCCCCAAAAAATTTTTTATGGGTTTTTATCAGGAGTTTTTACTACATTAAAAATTTACAAGTTTAACTAAATTTAAAAAAAATAAAAAAGGTAAAAATATGCCACCCGTATAGTTGTACCCTTTGTACCCCTCTAAATCCGGCCCTGATTATGTATACATATAGAAAATAACAGGTAAAGAAGCGGACTTTTTTTTTCATTGTCTATACTCATTCAGCTATGTAACAATGGGATTTTTATTAACTATAAAATTTTCTGTAAGATTGACCTTTCAATGAGAAAGTCAGAAAAATAACTGTATCTTGAGGGCCTGAGGAGGGAGTATCTACTTGAGAAGGGGTAAGTATTCGATTTTATATAGTTCGCCTTCTAATATTATAAACTGGAAAGGGCAAAACATTATCTTAATTTTTTCCTGATGAAAAGCAGGATGGTAATGTGATGGACTGAAAAGTCCACCACATTACCTGTAAATATACCTATAAGGATAGGTATAGGTATGTATATATATCATAATAATAAAAATACAAGCCAGCCGAAATTAATTAATTTGTCTAAATTATTTCACCTATATTTTCCCTTACATTCGATGCACATGCGCCACTACCCACAGACATGAAAAAAAAGTTTGCTGCTTCCGCCAATACAACGAATTCTACAGTGTTATCTATATGCCATCAAAAATCGATTGCTGGTACAAGACAAGGTGCCGCGCCACAGGGCTTATATGGTTATATACGTACATATATTTCCACTTTTTGTTTGTTTTGGAATTTTTTAGGAGACTGTGGAGCCTCCCCTGTTTAACCTACGGCAATGAAAGTAGAGGTGAAGTTAGAGGCTTTCATGGGCTACATATTTATGTTAAAATTTTTGAAATTTTTTCAGTAGTTTTGGAGGAAAGGTTTCTTAAAGTTTTGCAAAACCACCATGTTGTCATCATGATAACTACGGTAAATTAAATGGTTTTGACTTGAAATTTTTATTGTAGTTAAAAACTATTGAGGACTAGTTTGAGTGAAATCAGTTGACTCGTTTTCGAATGGCAGCCATTACAAAATTTGACACGTTTTGGAAAATTCACTTACCACGGTAGATGCCCGGTAGAGATATCTTTTACTGAAGCTTTTTATCAGATTTTTTTGTTCTGAAAACAATTAAATCGTTTGTAAAGCACAGTAGCAAAAATATTATTGTGATTTATGAAGCACTTTTTTTATAGTCAATCAAACAAAAAATGGTTCTTACTCTTCAAATAAATATTTGGAGCCATGAATTTGTTTTGAATGTTTTTATTTCAATTTTCACATATTTACTAACAACATTGAGAAGTGCGGCAACAATTGCACATATAATTATGGTCCTTTTTGAAGGCATAAAGAGGCGGCATCAAATGAACATTGTGAAAATTAAATTAAATATTTCTATACACGGCGCCAAATAAGTTGAGTTCTCATGTTTAAGGCGCACTCATGCAACTTTTTTTCTCATTGGCTATTCAACATTTTTAGAATGGACTATATAATGTAAGAACTGTGAAGTTGTTGCGGGTTGCATTCTGTCTCATAAATCATCCTTCGTTAAATGGACCATTCATATTATATTATCTTATTCTGTAATTCATTAAAATACTTCATCAATTACTAAAAATAAATGAGGTAAATCTTATCACATCAAAAGTTCATATTTGAAAACATTATTTTACATTTAGGAGATATAACTTCAGTCATAAATTCCAAAGTCATTCTTGTGGACTAATTATGGGTTGAATACTGCTAAAATTTTATAAAAAAAAAAGTTTATATTAAAAATGGTTTTTAAAAGACAAGCTTTCAATTATTTATTTTTTAGCTTTAGCTTCATGCGAAATAAATATGATTTCGTTGCGGAAGGTTGGCTGCAGCATTGGTATATTTTAAAATCTCAGTCCGCAGTAGTGAGTAGAATGAAAGCTTATAATAAGAAGATATATCTTGACAGTATTAAGTTAGACAATTACTGGTTTAACTTATTTAATTTTATAGCAAAGAAAAATAAGATTTCTTGTTCTTTAGGTAGGTAATGTGTTTTAAACGAAACAAGTTCTTTTCCGATTCGATGAATAAAAGATGGATAAACGTAAGTGCCATTTTTTGCCTATTGGTACATTTGTAAGTGGATTTATTTATTTTTACTGTAAATATTCGGCATACACCATGGCCTGAATGCAAGAACGATACATGAGAAATTCTCACGTTTTTTCAATTTTCAATTATATTTATACATAAACATATAAATATAGATATAACTTTGTTAAGATAAATAATTCTTAAGTCACTGTTGATACTTGAGTATTATTTTTGCATTCGGGCTTTAGGGTCGAATGCAAGAACAAAATTTAAGCAAGTAAGTCTTATCTTTTTTCCATTATCAATTATAATTGTATATAGATAAACCTTTGACATAAAAAGTTAATAATATTGTAAAATTGAAAAAAACACGGTAGAATTGACCGCATTTTTCCTGGTTTATTCCAGATTTTACTTAACATTTATCAATTTTGTCATTTCATATCACTATACTAGACCACCTTTTGGCAGCATCTTTGAAAGTCTAAACACATTCTAAAATTGGTCTTTTAAGCAATCAATTAAACATGAATTACTGAACACATTTTTGCAAAGTTTGTCCTATTTTTTTTCCTACTTACAAGGGTGGTTCAAAAATAATGAGAAATTTTCGTTTCACCGCCAAGAAATTTGGTAAGGAGATTATAACTGCACAGTGTTAAATGTGTTCAATTGACAACTCACTTATGTATTTATATTTGTAAAAAACACATTTGAGTGATGTTTATGACAATGAGTGTAGAGGAAGTGTCACTCTTGGTTGTCATCATTATTCATTTTTTAAACAAAGAAACTTGAAACCTGGAAAACTTGCGTGCATCAGTAGATTAGTGGTGAATGACTGTTGCAAACACTAGTATATAAATGCTGTTCAGCATTTGAAATTTGTCGGGAAAGAGTTGAAAATATTCCTCATGAAAATTATCCAGGAGTATAATAAATTTCTTATATCATGCAGGACAAATAAATTTCAAGTAGGGGTAGGATTTTAGATATTTATGTCTTTTTGGGGGAAGAGCAAGTCATCTTCAACATATGGAGTAGTGTGGAGTAAACCTCTACATTTTTGTTAGACACAACAAAGGAAGATACTAGCTGGGGAAATGCACCCATTAGCCCCTGGCTTGAAAATCTTGAAATTGTCCTCTACCAAGGTCATAGGAGAGCACGCCAAAAAGCTGAAAAACTGATTTTCAAAGACGAGCAGTAAGTACACTGTACGTTTAGCTTCTAATGAAACATATATCAAGGTAGGTATTGTTGGGACAATCACTATAATAAATGTACAAATTAGAAATTCGTTCACCAAAATTAATTTGAAAAAATTATTTTAGACAAAATTATTCACCTAAATTCGATGTGCATGAGCCAACTACCCAGCAACAAAAGAAACCAAATGTAGAAAAATGGACAACAAAAGAGAAAGACAAGAGATTTTTTTTACTTTTTTCTTTATTCGCTGTTTCTGTAGAAATTACGGGCCGGCACAAGCCAGTTCACGGCTTGTAATTGATCATTTGTGTTAAAAACTAATTAGAGCCAAGTGGGCATAGGTCTCGACTTCAGTTTTTTTCAGTGTTGTCAAATTTTGTGATAATAATTTGTAAATAAGTGAAAATTGTCAATTAAAATAGAAAAATTAATTTTAGTATTGGAGAATGAATTTTCAGTGATGCAGTTCAACACTGAAAATCAATGTTGCAGTTGTACCACTTGCACCTGGAAGTTGGCGCGTATGCAAGTGGGTTCCAAAACTATTGAGCTTCAAATAGAAATTCACAAATTGGGAAATCTGGTTTTTGTCTATTGAAACATTACGAAGATGATAGGGTGTGTGGTGATTGAGGTTTGAAATATTAACAATCTGGGTGAATCATTATATACCCATAAGCAAACGCCCATTGAAAGAGTGGTGAAAAAGGAAGAGGGGGTGTGTCAATCAAGGTAAAAGTGACATAATCTGCTTGCAAGGTCATGTGTACGGTTCTGGGAGAAAGGCCAAGGAAAGTTTATGAAGAGGGGATGAAAAAGCTCCCAAAACAATGAAAAAAGTGTGTTGAGTGAGAGAATATCTCGAGTAGGTATAATAATTACTGTTTCTTTTTAATAGATTAAAATTTGCCCAGGGAAGTATCAATTGGGAGAGTTAGGGAGTCAGTTACTCTCAGCCAAAAAAATCGGTCGACAAATCTGCAAATTTTGAGAGCGGTTGGCAAATTTGAATATTTTAGACCAGCAAACTTTAAAAAATGGAGGTTTTCGACAGGTTATAACCAATTTTTTATTTTTTATTTTGTCGGCAAATTCGAACATTCTACCTACTAAAAAATTATTTTTTGACGTCACTGAATTTGTTTTTGTAAAATTCTCATTATTATTTGAAACACTCTTGTATAAGCACATAATTAATCAAATTAATTTTGCACCGCTTCGCTGCACTTTGTCTTGGGCTGTCCTGGTAAAACTGGTCAGTTTGTTATTTTGGTGGAACAACGAATAGCTGGCGCACGCGCAGGAATTTTTTCATAATTTATTTTAGTTTTGACGGAAAAAACAGGGATTGTACATTTACTCATTGTATTGATATCACAGTGACTGAATAACTACATCACATCAAAAGTATGATGGTTAATTGGTCTTTCTTACAAGGCAGTCCAAAATTACATCACAGTCTGTTTATCCATTGTTAACTTTATCTCGGTGGACTAAATATGTCCATTGAAATAATTAATATGTAGGTATATGATTAAATTATGTTTTAATCTATATAACAAAATTCAATACTATTTCAATAAAAATAGATCATTAATGAATCAATCTAATGATCTAATGTATTTTTAATTCATTTTAAAGGGGAAAATAAGTGATACTGATCGGATTGCCTTGTTGAAAAAATTATAAATATTATTGGAAAATTCCAAAAATGCTGAAAAAATTGCAAACCACTTTACTTTGAAAGACCATAAATGGTAGGTACTTATGTGAATATTTGTTGAAATATTTGTTAAATATAAGTGTTTACACAGGTGTGAAATGTGTGTATTCAACGTTTATGATTTGCAAATTTATTTTTTCACTAGGATGATACGCAAAAAATGGCCCTCATTTACCCACGTACTTTTACTAGAATTGAACTTTACTCACTTATAAATTCAACTATTAAACCTTGTTTTTTTTTCTTTGAACAGTTAAGGCTATTTTTTCACCCGCTGATGCGATCAAAGGCACTGTGAGACAGCAATCAAAATCTTCTGTTTTGGTATTATTGACCTGATAAAATTACATAAAATACATTTTTTAGTGAATTTAATATTCCTTATCAATTATTACGCGAGTATGCATCATCGATGAGCACTCACTTGAATGATTCTGTCGAATGGCTGCAGTAATCCAATTTTATCTGCTGGCCCACCTTGTCGTATTCGATTTAAAAATACGCCTCTTTCATACAGTCCATCCGAAATACTAAATCCAAAATCCTCATATAATGGGTCTTTGTACAAAATTACCTAAAAATAAAACGTTTGAAATGTAAAAAAAAAAAAGAAAAATTGTATTTTTCTCTAACAAGACCATTACAGTCCACAGAGAGATTTTTTATTCGGACAAATTAGAATAGTTTTGATTTCTTTAACAGTTGGTCAGTTTGGGTGTCTAAAATAACATACTAAAAGTTACATTCCTTCCATCGTGAGCGCCCACAAATATGGGGATGAATATACCCCCTAAAATGGTTTTTCACCTTTGTTGTACAAATAATGATTTTCTCCAAAAAGTAGTACAGCATGAAAATGTTCGACACTAAATTTATAATAAAAAAAGATTAAGTTATATAATATATTTTAGTAATCTAAAGACCGTCTCCCCTTCCAAAATAAGCCAAAATATTGTACCTTTTCATTGTGCACTAAAAGCATGACTAAAGTTACAATATTGAAGCAAAAACTTCAGCTCATAATTTCACAATACTCACAATGCATTCATTTTTACATGTGTGGCTAAATGAGGGTAAGGGGGCAAGTACCCTTAGTTTTTTTCTTATACTGCCTGTAATTACAAAAAAATGAGGTAAAAAAATGAGGAATATTTTAAAACTTTTCTGTTGATAATTTTTCCAGATCTGACGAGAGCGGTGCATGGCTGAGGTATTTGCCTCAGGGTCAGAGGTAAAATAAAAGGCTTATCCAGGTTCTGAGAAAACTTAAAAACTGAAGAAAAATTTAAAATAATAAAGAAATTGTTTCAACTTTTTTTCCCTCAGAATTTTTAATTTCAGCCAGTGAAACAAAGAAATAAATAAATTGGTGACATTATATCCTCTTGCCACCTATTTTGACTACCATAAAAAAGTGAATATATCGTGAGTATTATGTTATTAAGATCTAAGTTAATTTTAAATTATTAAATAAATTTAAATTTAAAGTTTGATGTTCAGTTTTAATTAATAGATAATAATAATAATAATAATAATAATAATAAAATTGTTTATTTTAATAATTAATTTTTTTGTTGGAGTTGGATTTTTTATATACATAGAATAAGTTGAAATTATGGCATCAGTATAGTAACCTTACTCATGTTTTTAGTGCTCAATGAAAATGTACCAACTTTCGCGCTCATTTGCGAGAGGAAGGGAATGTCAGATAACTAAAATTTATGTGACAGTTTTTGTAAAAAATTTAGTGCCAAACATTTTCATATTGTACTGTTTTCTCGAAAAAATCTATAATTGTTGAAATAAACATGAATTTCTTGAAAAACCGTTTTGGGGGCATATTTGTGAACACTTGCGACGGAGAATAAAGTATGTTATTTTAGACGCCTATACCCAACGATTAGTGAAGAAATCATAACTATTTCAATTTGTCTAAATAAAAGTCTATTCTTTTTTCTCATTTGATTAGACTACACCTATACTCATAATTTGGCACAAATACCTGATAAATTTCATAAGCATTATCAGCATTTGAATCTCCATTTTCATGAAGATCTGCGATGTTGAATATTTCGTCCACGTTAGAGAAGGTATAATTATTTTTGTTATAATTTTTTCTCAATAACGTTGCCATTAAGTTCTTCGAATTTTTATTTTGCTCTTCAACGTTTCTTGAGAAGGAATTGAAAAAAAAAAAAATTTACTTTGTAGTTCATGAGAATACAAATAATATATACTTAGGTACACTCGGTGCAAAATAAATTGATCTCTGAAAAAAATTGGCAATATTATTACATAAATACAGACAAAAGTTTAATGGCCATGGAAGATGACGTACCTACAAATGTTGAATGGCCAATGAGAGATAACGTTGCATTAGTGCGCCTTAAACATCAGAGCACAACTTATTTGGCGCCGAGTATAGGTGAAGTACAAATAATAATTCACGAAAAAATATTTTGAAGGACTTCATAAGAATACCCATAGAAACTTACGAGAATATTTTATAATTCGGATATGGTAAACTATGATAAAAAGAGTATTCATATTGATTCATATCTGTCCTGGAGTGAGGTATGTTGGAGTAAATTGGTTCATTCATGCGTAAAGGTAGATTATTTTGGGGAACTATAACATTCGGAATTATATGTTCAATTTCGCATTTTTCGCCGCCTAAAACAAAAAAATTTTTTTTAGTTTTCTATTCGTCTGCCTATATTATTGGGCGATTCATGTGGTGGTTCCTGAAATCTGAACTGTGAATAAAACTGAGTACGAGCAAGAAAAAATTTTCCTTTAACACAATCATGGCTTATCGTTAAAATTGAATAATTAGAGGAGAATAAATTGGTAGCCCCTGTACTCAATACATAGGCAACTTTTCGTACTTCAATGTCTAGCAATTAATTCACAGGAATTTTTTTGGTATAGGTACATTATCGCAAATAAATCTGCCCGAAAATTCTCAACCATTCCCTACCACTAGCGATGGCAAATATTGGTACCTTACATATCGATACTTTTCCCATTAGTACGGCTCTGGTTACATAGAAATCCGATATCCGGCTTCCGTTTCGCCAGCATAATCAAATCAATGGAAATAGTTCAAAGGGGCTACTTTGTTCGGTAGCAAAAAACTTGGCGGACCAGCTAAACCCTAAAATAAATAATTTTGATTTGTAGGTTAACTGGTCCTTCGAACATCAGCCAACATTTGTTGTTAATAGAGCCGTAGCCTACTACTTCTGTCAAGATTTTCAAGCTGAATTATCAACTTAAAAAAAAACATCCTACCGCCAATACGCAACTTTTGATGAAATTTTATGTTAAATTATCGATACTTTTACACATTAATACATATAGATACGTATCAGTATTTTATCTATAAAACTTCCTAAAATTGCCAATGGAAAAATAAACAATCTCTGGCAGAGAAATACTTCGCTAGAAAACCCAGTTTATCAATTTTCATACATAATTCAAAAAAAAAAAAAAATCTGAATTTCAATTATTTAAAAAAATTGTAAAATAATACCTATAGTAATCGATATTTGTTGAGACTCTCCCCCTCATTCCTGCAAACACTCAACTGTATTCATAACACACTTTTATATTATTACTCGGGGCTACACTGATACACTATTTCATCACTCACTTGTTTATCTCCGTACACCTTTGTTTATCTCACTTAATCTGAACTTACTTTCATCATACATGATTGATGTTAAATACACACGCTTCTGAGACGTTACTTTGGTTAATTCTTTATTTCACATTACAAAACTTCTTCTTCCTCAATTCACAACCTTTATAATACTTGACAAACATATCGATATATCGATACTTGAATGATAGTTTTAGTTTAAGGTAAAAAAATTACAAAAAACTATTGATAGTTATCTATCGATGTTTCATCATTAAAACCCAATTTTCCAGGAATTGTTTGTTTTCTAGTTTTCTCAAGAATTACAAAACCAATGAGCACCAAAATTCATTCTGACCTACCACCATATGATAACAATCTTTAGCAAAAATTTCAGCCTTATCTGTTTGATAGTTTCCTCAAAACCTCGAACACAAACTTCTTCCTAGACATTTTTTTCCTCCCATTTTCTTCAAAACAACTGAACTAATAGGCACCAAACTTCTATCAGATTAGCACTAATATGAGGAAAATTTTTTGTAAAAATTTATTTTCGTCATTTTTTCAGAATCCTGGAAAAACAACTTTTCATGGAATTTTTTGTTTTCCAGTTTTCTTAGAAACTAATTGATCGATAGACACCAAATTCCTTTCAGACCTACTCCAATATGAGAACTATCTTTCGTGAAAATTTCAGGTATCTGTCCAGAGAGAATTTAATATAATAGAGGATGCATGCCAATCTAAACCCTGCTACAAAAAATAGCACCTACTTTTGAAGAGCTGCCCCATCCTTTTGGGTCTGAATTCAAATTTGTTTGCCCTTATTTGGCCCCATTAACAACAACAAGAATTTTTTTTTCAAATAATTTAATTAAATGAATGAATAAATATAACTGATAATTCAGAAACCACATCAAACCAATTTTAGTACAATAAAATGAGACAAAAATGGTACCGATCTTTAGGGGTGGGGATACTTTGTCTGAAAAGCAATGTCATTTTTCATTTTAAATACTCTCTATCATCTTGTAGTTTTCTCAAAACCATGAATACAAAATTATAAGTGATACATACAAACATAATCTATATTATAAAATTCAATTTCAATTTTTGTATATTTATATATCAATATTTCTTTGCTAGTTTCGGGTTAAGAAATTCGATGTTTTGTCGCTAAAAATCATTTTTCCACAGATGTTATGTTTCCCGTTTTCTAGAGAACTACTGAACCGGTGAGCACCAAACTTCTTTCAGACCTGCTTCCATACAATAGCTATCTTTTGTAAAAATTTCATCAAAACCTTGAACACAAAATTTTTTTTAGAAATTTTTCTTATCCAGTTTTATTGAAAACTACCTAATTAATAGACACAAGACTTATGAGAAACTTGCACCAACATAAGGAAAGTCTATCGTGAAAATTTCAACTTGATCCCTTTTATCATTTTCTCAGAATGCTGTAAAAACAATTTTTCTGGAAATTTTTGGTTTTCTAGTTTTCTGAGAAACTAATGAACCAATAGGTAAAAAACTTCTTTCAAACCTGCCCCAATATGAGAACTATCTCTTGTAGAAATTTCAGCCCTTTTCACCTGGTAGTTTTCTCAAAAATATGAACACAAAATTTTGGATGATATATACAAACACACACATATATATACATACATACGTACATACATACATATATATATAAAATTAGGTCATATTGAAAAAAATGAGAATATGTGTTTCAAATTTCAAAACTGTCCAATCAAAATTAGGCCTAGAAATGGACTCGATACAAAAGGGAGTTCATATTATCCAGAATTCTGTCTATGAGCTTTATCATGCACTGTGGTGTGCAGAATACTTGGCAATCGTGTATAATACACAAACGAGCAACTGGGCTGAGACAGTCGTAGTTGGTTATAATTCTATGTGAAAAGGAGTGTGATGACGATATATTTCATGTCCAATGGACGTTAAAGAAATATTATGTTATAAATATTTAATAGGGAACTCTGGCCATTATAAGATAGCAGGAGCACTGGGGGTTCCTTTTGAATGAAATTCTTCTTTAAGAATTTAATTCTGCATAATCTTTTCGAGAGTTTAAATCCTGTTTCTGAAATTGAAATTTAATAAAAAAAAGACTGACTCAACTGACGTCTGTTTCTTCAATACAATACGCTTCCACTTGTAAGGAGAATTTATTTCCAACTAATTTAAGACTATTAAATTGTACTTCATACATAGCCATTGAATAGGCTACAAAAATTTTCCCCTGACTTCACTGTTAGACTAAGGCAAGGATAATTTTAAAATAAATTAATCTTGTGAACTTGACTTAAGACTAAACATTCTGATTTTCAAAAATTAGTTAGGTAGTGGAAAATTCTTTCTCTAGGAATTTTTCGTTTTAAAAATCCACGTCTAAAATTGACTAAAATATTCTCTTTGAAAATTTTTTAGCCACCCCCAGCAGTATGTCTTTGAATTCTCTATGAGAATTTAATAATGTAATTGCCTGTGTGGCAAAAATCCATGTCATGCACAGCTACAACTCTTTGAAATTTCATGAATTAATATATGGCCGTTAATACTAGCTACTATATTTAGATAAGAGCTTAATTAATCTGGTGAACACAGAAAAACAATTATTCAAACAATATACATTCCTCATTCACACTACTTCAATCCCTGATGAATATTTGAGAAAAAGTAGAAGAGAAATATAAAAATGTCTTCCCCTCTCACTTGTGCTCGATGAAAAACGAAACATAAATTAAGAAATGACAAAAATTATCATTGTTTGATAAAAGCAACCACCAACTCGTATCATTAGGACAAATGAAGGTCATTGTTAGTTTCACTTGTCATAACACGCTCGCAGGTTTTGATACAAAAATGTATCAAGACAAAAGAGAATGTATTTTGCCACAAAGTACACACTCACACAGACACACTATCTTACTACAGAGTAAGATTGTGCTACCCCACTAACACATACGAGTATACACAAGTATATGTTTAGGGATTAACAACCCAACCAAACTTTGGAAATGTTATTGAGTGAATAACAATGATTGTGTATGTGTGCAGTCATCACTACCTAGGCGCAATGTCACTTCAACCACCATTTGATGACTGAAATAATTAACTGCGCTAATCGCTCATTTTAAAATCTCATTTTTATGCTCAATTATAGTGTTTTTTGAATATTGATTACTTTTCTAATTAACTTTCCCGGTATCCCTTCCATGTTTCATGTTTTGTCCGGAATTGAGCTGAGCTGCAATTTTTTCGTGTTTATTTTAAATTCAATTTTGAGGGATTGCGCCTTTTTTCCAAGTTTTTTGAGAGCAACAAACTTTCAAGCTCCCAGAATTATAGTGGTCACCATTCTTTTTGGGAAATCAAGAACAGCAATCTTCCAATTAAAAACCATAAGCACTTGAATATTACAGTTTTTTAATTGTGTTATTCTCATAACGTATAGAGTCTAGAACCCACTTTTTACAACTTATACATGGTACCTAGTTCATTTTATAACATCTCTTGTCTACTTCTTAGGTTTTTACTTAACTAGTAGATATTTTCTAGACAATTAAAGTTTATCCTAAAATCTGAATACCAGTGCACATTTTTCAAAAACTTGTAATTTTTTTATCCTATGGGTTACATTAGATTTTTTATCAATCTTGATTTCATCCTTTTCACGAGTTAATTTGATAATTCCTCTCTACTCATGAAATTACGTAGGTAATTACTTGAAGATATTTTTATTTGTTCATTGCGTCCTATTCCTTAATCAGATATAACCCAAAAATGTAACAAACTTTCATATTTCTATTTTGATATTTTCCATATCATTACAATGTCTGAATTAATTTTCAGTCATTGCATGGCTGATTTTTATAGCTTCTAAAACAGCCTAAAAATCCCTAAATCCAAGGATTATTAGCAAAAAAGTGATTTTGCCTATGAGTCATGCCTGATTTTCTAATTACCATGATCCATAATAAGTTATACGAATTTTATAAATTTTTGTCATTCTTTTCAGTAGAAATAACCCTTGTATTAAATACATCTCGTATATTTCAACAAAGAAGTAGTTGTTGCACCTTCCGCTCAGAAGATGCAACCACTAAAATACAACTTGTGATCGTTTACTTTATAACAAAAAAAGCTCAAATGCCTTAATCCATAATTTATTCCGGTCAAGCTTAATAATTATTCGCCAATTAATTTTCCAGTTTAAAATTTTTGTTAGGGTAAAAATTTTTTTTTTTTCCTTTTCCCAAATAAAAAATTGAATGTTTTTTCCATTAAAAACCTTACGCAGAAAAATTTAATTTTTCTGTTTCATGTTCAAGTTGGAAAAACATATTTATAAAAATATTGTCTGATGACCGATATACTCCACCTCCACCACTTAATGGAAACCCTCCACCTGGCATTCCTGTTCCCCTCAGTATGCAACAGGATGCTTAACATATACAGGAGGAAACTGATTGCCTATTTCAATAAGTTGATGATCAAATGGTCAAACATCAGTGCATTAGAGATGAGCACACAGCTCAACATCAACGTGATACTGTACTTGCTGAACAACATGCAGCTGATCAGTGAGCAATGATCTCTGGCCTTATACCTCAACATTCGCCCTCAAGAGTGCATGTACATCTTTCATTAGAAGATAGCATACACAACAGTTATAAAATCAGATGGAAGAATCTTCTCATTGTTTGGAAATTTCTTCGAATAACAAGTTGGATGCAGCCATGGAAGCCTTCATCTACATAACAGCAAGTGCAGGCCTATTTGTTTCAGAATTGGATATATTATTATCCAGCTCTGAAATAAATATGGTTACAGGTAGATGTCAGCTTCTTTCAATAACTTTCCAGATCGGAGTACTTCAGAATCCTTAATTGGTGATTCTGAATGAAAATGCAGTTTTTGTGAGAAACTACATCGGAAAGCTTCTGACTTACCAAGGTGAGATAGAAGCCCAATTCCCATTGGCTCTTTAGTATCAGCCAATGTTTGTCAACCAAGTCCCAAGCAGAGGAAGTGCTTGCCAATTAGCAGTGAGTACCTTACATTTTATAATAAAAATAGGAAAGTTCTACTTATCTTGTTTTTGAAATGTACGCTCAGTCTCCAAAATTGAAGGAACCCATCAAATTTAGAGGTTTTTTTGATAGTGGAAGTATCGATACCTTTGTTACTAACACATATACATTCAAATCTTTGAAATTAAAAGGATATGAGCCAGAAATTCTGAGATTTCAAAGTCTCGAATAACAAAAATCTAATGCAATAAAATCTTCTTTGGTTGATTTTGAGATTTTAACTCCTAACAGATCCAAAATTTTTGCATCTCATTCGTCTTTCTCTTTCTTCGTTTTTTTGCCTACGTTGTTGCTTGATAGTTTGCCTATGCGCCTTAATTTCAGTCTAATAATTTCATGCTAATAATTTTTTCATCTGTATGTTTATTATATAGAGATGAAATTTTTTTCTGGGTTGTACTCGGTTCATCGGTTGTATTCATATTTCAGGTTTGAGGAACCACTCATGAAACATTTTGTGTACAAACAGCACTTATAATTTATTTTCATACCATCTGCAATATCTGATGAAATATTTTGGAATGGCGTATCATTGGGTGATACATCTCGTTGAGTTGAACTTTCCCAGGATTCCACTGCTGAATCATCTGATAGTAGTCCTGGACTGCCATATATTCGAGTATTCATATCGTCGGTGACTATAAAACGTTGTATCATTTTTATTTCGTAAAAGAATTTGGTTTGTCAGTTTATTAAAATGAAGAAAATGAGACAAAATTACTGTTTTTGGGAACATCTGAAGAATTTCTGGACATTTTGAACAACACTTTGTCAGCTGAATTTTGAAGTATTTCAATGGCTTCAGACAGTAAAACATTGCTAACATTATGATTATCGATTTCTAAGACACGATCGCCAACATGAAGAGCTCCAGTTTTTTCAGCTACACCTCCTATAAATAAGAAGGCATCGAGTTATAGACGTTAACAATGAAATTAAAAACAATGAAAAATATTCTCAAGAATAACCTGGTACTAGAGCTGAAATAATTATTTCCCCCTGAGAATTTTCGGATCCAGTAATGGTAATACCAATTGGTCCGTTTTGTTTATTCAGTTGAACAGTGTATTCTACACTTTCATTTGAGTTATCTGAAATTATAAATGAATTATTTTAAAGCATTTTTAGGGAGTGGGTATGAATTGAAGTGATGGAGGGTGAGGGAGGAGGCAAAAAAACTAAAATTATAAAAATTATTTAACCTATACAGTATATAATTATATGTACCTCAGGGTAATGGGGTAAATGTTACAAAAAACGACACACACACACACACGCACACGTGCGTGCGTTAAACTTTTATAATGCTGTATATTACATTAAAATACAAAGTGTTATTGATTGTATGAGTAAAAGTATAAATAATAAATTTACAGAATAGATTAGGCTTAGAACTAAGGGAGTTAGTTGGAGTGATTTTACATATTGTGTTATGGAGGTTATTTCTATAATTGTTTACTATAGATATATGTCATAATGATTTAGAAGAACGGGAATTGGTGACATAAAGTGAGTGTATGTATGAAATTAAGAGGAATATAATATTTGCATATTAAGGAAATGTATTTTAGGGAATAGATAACATCATTGATAAGTGTTCCAAAACAAGTAGTTAGAGGAAATGGTGATATCACTGGAAAAGTCAGGACTTGACCAAATGACATAATAGATCATGAAGGAAATGAAAGTATAATTGAAATGAATTTATGGAATATAAGAATAAGTACAAAATAATTATAAGAGAATTAGAAATTATATGGAAATATTATTTCATTCGGAACATCAAATGACAGTATGATGGCAACTTTGCCTATGACTGATTAATAAACTTAAAACAATTAGACTAAGTTCCAATCAACATTTAATGACTTTGATAACAAATTCTAATGTAACAAAGTACAGACTATACTAACAATTGGATACTTGCTTATTGAGCCCCTTAATAGTTAATGGTTACAAGAGACTGTATAACTAAAATAGTTACCAGAGATGGTTATTAAAGAAGATGACCATTTAAAGGTTCTTCATGAAGTGATTCCAAATTTCATTTGCAATAATTAGATCAACAATGAATTTGCAAGCTGATGAATACATTAGATAACAAAGTGGTGGTGTGAGATGGTCAGAGTAGGATGATGTCATAATTAACCAATAAAATGACTGATTATCTTCCCACTAATTATGCGGCTTGGTCTAAATAATTTTTCTAGCAGATTTAAAATGATTCTAGAAGGTACTAGGTATATTTTATTCGAAGAAATAATGTGTCAGCAAATTCTTCAGAATATTGAGAGTTACAGGTGGATAGACATTAATGTGTGAGTGAGAGAGCTGTATCAGCTGATGCAATAACATTCCAGAATGGCATCTATATTCTGTTTACTACTTTTATGGTCATATATTCTACAGGGTGGATGAAAGTTTATTAGTGTGACGATATATTCATGAATATGAGTGTTAGTGAGTAGAAATATATCATTGCAGATAATATTTTAGGTTTGAAGATGTTTTTTATTAAATAGGGCATATGACAGAGCCTGTTTTTCTATTGAAAAAAATTTTTTGGGGGAATTTACATTTCATAATTTTCAGACTTTACTCTCAAAATGAGTGAGAATGATGTGGATTCGTTTAAATTAAGTCTATGTGAGATTTTAAAGACTGTCCTTGTGAGAAAAGTTTATTTTCAATAAAATTAAATAGGGTTTTTCAAAAATGATACCAGTCTATCATCATTGCTATTCTCGCCCCATGAATGAAAATGTAATTGAAGAAATTGAGTAACCTACTTTTTTTAGCATGGGAAAAAAATGAAAAAATTTCGAAAGAGGAAGAATTTAATTTCAAAACCATTTCCCTTTCCTTTATTCGTGTTTAACTGAAATGCTGAATAGGTACCAAAGCACTGTACACTAAACAGATATCTTGATTTGTAGGTATACTTCCCAAAAATATCAGTCCCAGACTAAAATTTTCAACTTCAATTTATTACAAAACCTATAAATGAAACTTGAAAAAAAAAAAAACTGAAAAAACTGAGGCTTATTTTCTTATTATTTATTATTGATTATTGGAAATTTTACAGGGGTAATGATTAATTAATAACTCGAATTTTTGGGAATGATAATTTATGATTAGTCATGTTGAGTAAAGTAATAAAAATAACGAATAAATATGAGATTTAGTCATCCTTAATTTATTTTATACGATAGAATATGGTAATTAATAATTGGTTGCGGTAAACAATATTGTTGGTTGGTTATCACAACGGCCTACCGCTGTTTCGTTCACTTGGAAATTACTTGCCTGCTGAGAGGAGGAAGGGGAGATTTCCCCAAGCTGTTGCTTTTTAGGGGCTCACCATTTTGAAGAAAAAAAAGGAAAATTAAGTAGATTTTCACAGAAAATCTACGAAAATCTACTTAATTAAAGATGAACACATAGATGCAATTTTAAATTTTTTGGAGGGACCACAAATTTCCTCTCTTTGGCTCTAGAATCTTGGAAATGTTGTGGCTAATTTGTTGAAAGGTTTTGACATCCACATGCAATACTCCTGGGGTCAAATATTATTTTGCATGACCATTTTTTCGTATGATCATTTTTTACGTTACTTTTCACTTTTTCCCTTTTTTCACTTTTTACCCCATTTTTTCTCTTTTATGCAACAAAAATTAAGAATGTGCTTAGCACTGCAACCGGTCGGCATTTTCTTTGATAATTTGGATGGTGATGAGCATTATCTCAGGCTTAGCTGGAGGAACTAATGTTGAACTTTTATCCAGATATTAAAAAGTCTAAGTCCATTTAAAATTAGGACGCCATCAGCCCCTCCAGCTGCCTATAAAATCTGAAAAACTTTACGAAATACGCAACGCTCTGACAGTTCTTTCCACTGTTTTCATATTCAACCTTATTTTCTTCGTTCAAATAAAATTTGAAGAGCAAAAACTTTTGAACTAGGGTCTAAAAAGCGTGAAGTGTTCTGTATGCTGACAGGTGACGTATTAAGATACATATAGCGAAGCTATGGCCAGCTTCATTAATATCTATTGTTTCTCCCTTTTAACTGAAAAAATTTTTTGTTCGTCGAACGCTACGCCTGTAAGCACTGACCCACATTTCTATAGCCTAGATCAGACTTGCTTGTTTTATAAGGTTATTCATGTTATCACGCACGAAAGGAAATTAACGTTGTGGTCCCTTATAAAATGAATAAGTAAGGTAAAATAATAAAATACCCAATTAACGAATCAAGATATCTTAATTTAATTAATAAGTAAAATGAACATTTTCAAATAAATTGTTCAAAATGACCACCAGTAGCCATGACACAATACCATAGGTGATCAGTAAACACAGTTTTAACATACTTCAATTGAGCCTATGTAAATTTTGATCCATCAATCATTTATCATATTGCCGATCAGTTCCTTTGCAGTTGAATAAGGTCCATATTTGTAAATCACAGATGACATGTAAGCCCACAAGAAATATTAATCTAATGGAATGATATCAAGCGACCTTAGTGGCTATATCTAAGGCGCCTTGGGTATTTTGTCGTGGCTGCTGGTGGTCATTTTAAACAAATTATTTAAAATGTTCACTTTTACTCAAGTATTAATTACAATTTATATTATTTTGATTCCTTAAAATTGTGTATTTTTTTATTTTATTCATGTATTTTACTTTTGAATGTTGGTGTAACATAAATGAAGAATCGTATTTCATTTATTTTACTTATTCATTTTATCACGCAGACACGTACCACGATGTTAATTTCCTATGGTGCGTGATAACATGAATAACCATGTATACGTACTTACAGATAATTTTTTATTTTTGCTACCAAATAAAAAAATATACCAACAAATAAAGGTCAATAACCTCTAATTGCGAAGGTAGGTCGAAACCATGGGGCAATAACTCAGGCAAAATATATTGAATAGATGAAATAAGCTCTAGGATATCTGGCTTTGAGACAAAAAATTCTCGTACAAAATTGCCTCTAACCTACCTTCATTGAAGAACAGTTTCTCCACTTGGAGAGATACTGTGTCCGACGAAGAATGTAAAATATTAAGTGCATCCTGCACCGAACAATTAGCCAAAATTTGGTGGTTAATTGATAATATTTTATCTCCAACAGATAACACACCGCAACGATCTCCTATGGAACCTTGTTTTATGTCCGATATTTGCATACATTCACTACTTCCTGAAAATGCAACAGGTAAATTTGTGATGATAAAAATTATAGATTATTTACGAACAATTTCATCCGAGCTTTATCGCCTAAAAGAATAGGTATTCAGAACATTTAGTTAGGTATTACCTGTCATTGTGATGCCAAGATTTTTTCTATTGTGTTTAGTCAAGTCAACAGTTAACAAGTTGTCGGAAACTGTTACAAAAGTGTCTTGCAAATCGTATTCGACTGTCAACTCTAACACGCCGAGAGCAATGCCAGGAGTTTTGTGGAGAGGTAGAGGCTCGCTGGATAGGCCGACTATTGGCATACCATTTATTGACAAAATACGATCGTTTAATTGAAGTCTTTCGCATCTGAAATAGATATTTCGAAAACATATTGTAGATTCTAAAATAATTTGAGAAAATGTGGCGAAAAATTATTCAAAATAATAAGACACGCATGTCGTCAACGTACGTGTCAGCAGGACCACCCTGTATAATGGAGGATATTACTGCGCAGTTCATTTTGGTGGAGAAATAAACTGACAACCCATAACCTAATCTGTCATCGGAATGTAATGTAATTGTCATTCTTCTAATTTTTCCTGGTTTACCTGCAAAGAAAATTATATTCAATCGCTACTACCCAAAGAGAAAACTCGAATTATTCCAGTATAAGAAATTTGCCTAACTCTAGCTCAGCAAATTGAAATGTTTCTACAGCATAAGATAAATCTCTTTTTCACATAACCTAAAAATATTTTAAAAAGTGAAACAGTCCAAATAAGTATATCACATTTTTATTTATTTTGGTACCTATTAAGAGGAAAAATGCAGTAAAAGATGTTAATGTTATTTTCTACCATACAGTAATAAATCCTAAAATATTTTTTTTGTTGCGAGGGGGGATTAAAATGGAAAGGTTTGGTGTTTAGGCACGTAAAAATTTGTTGAAAAAATGTCAAAATTACCGTGATAAATTGAAGGAATGGATATTTTGAGTGAATATTAATATGAGAAGATTGTTGAAGCAGATACCTGTATATTCATTAAATAATTATTACTCAGTTTGCTTGCAAACATGGTATTAAAATTGACCTCACAAAAGGGTTATGGGTGGGAATGATGAAAATTATCCGTTTCATGAGAATAAAAAACGATTTGTACCATTTTCCCATTTTGACCTAATTCTTTTTGTGTATTTTTCTAATACAATTACAGCATTCAGTGCAATGGCGGGACCTAAGGCGGAACCTGTGGAAAAACGTCGATAAAATTCTTCCGTATACTATATATATAGTGACCTACATATTTGTGATTTATTACTCATGATCGGGGCTTTTCCACAGGTCCCGCCCCAAATCTCGTCATTGCACTGAATGCAATAGCTAAATTTTCCTTTGGAAAATACACTAAAAAATGAAGAACCTAACATACCATTCTACAAAAAATATGAAAAAAAATGAAGAAAAAAAAATTCTTCAAAATTCCAGCTATTGGGTGATATGAACCTAGCAGCACTCCGAAGGGGGGTAAACCTCGTCATTGCCATAGCACTGCAGCAGCTGAATGAAATGATCAAAACAAAAATGCAATATTATTTCACCATTTGACATATTAATCTGCCCAAAAATTATTTGCCAGAAATATTTCTATCTCATGCAAGTCAGTAAGTGTATATTTATAGGCACATTGTTTAGTAACACTATGTAGTATAGTTGATATTTCTGTCTGGTCACCTGATGAAAACCTACTTCGGTGGGTTTTCACCAGATTCCATATGTTTTTCAAAAGTTGATAAATTTCTCCTCTTTCTTATCTTGAAAGAAAAAAGTCAAATTTATCAACTGGATACGTAATTTCTCCTTCATTCAGATAAGTTATAGCTTGCTCTAACTTACTCGAACATAATTGAAATTACTCTTTGTTTTACAGTCTTCGATATATGTTCCTATTAGTAATATGTCTGATGTCTTAAGTTTTGTTTAACATGTGGTTTTAAATTGACAAAACTATATTTTTACAATTTTTATTTTTATTTGTCAGCTGTATTATCAACTATTACGTGGTACTATATTTTAAATATTGTTATGTTGTAAGTATAATACATGCCAGTTATTGTTTTCTAATATGATGTATTTTATTTCTATCATATCTTGTTAAGAAAGTATTGAGGGCAACCATCAGGGGGGAATCATGATTCTTTTAGAACTGTGGTTTTGATGATCAGGTAAATCATCTAAACAGATAGCCTATTTCTGGTTCTAACTTTCAACTTCAAAAACAAGGTAAAAATACGGAGGTTTTGGTGATACAAGTCCAACCTCATGGCTGGCCATCCATCACTGCAAACTGCACTAAATTGGACTCAGGTATATTATTTCATTGTCAATATATGTTTTATTTGTGGTAAGTTTTGAGCGTAATTTTGTGTTTTGTCTTTTAGATTTGGTTGCGGTGACACGAGGTCACCCCATCTGGCATATTACAACCATCACATGAGTTTTGCAGATATATTTGGCTATGCATTGAGTTTAACTTGAAATCATTTTTTTCTCCATAGTACTGATTAATTGATAATTTTGATACACTTATCTAAGTCTATATAATTTATTGCTGCATAGTAGTATTTGGCACTCTTTAGTATTATATATAAAAGCCACTTCTGTAACTCTGTCATGTGGCTATCTTCACAGATATATTTGTCAATATTGTGTATATTTGGGTCTATAGTCCGTCCAATGAAAGATGATCCCTGCACCTTCAAACAACATTATCTAATATTCACATTTTCACATATGGTAACCATATAATTCATATTCTTGCATGCATGGAAAATTATACAGTAGTTCTGGGTTGCATTTCATTTCTGGAATCAACTCTGGTTAGATGGACCATAATTTAAAATCATTTTTTCCTTCATAATATCATATTAATGCACTTGGTTCATTGATAATTTCGATATATTTATGTAGATCTGGGTGAATTATTACTACATAGTGGCATTTAGTACTCTCTAGTATAGGAGCATGAGGTGTTATCTTCTGTATTAACGTTGAAAAACTGTTTCAAGTTTCCAGAAAAACCACCCAAAATGTTGCTCGGCAAAATTTGAAAATAATTCTTGTTATTGTTGTTTATTAATATTATCACTATCAAGAATTCATGAATCATGATGTCCGATTAAAATTAATAAATTAATAAATACTCTAATTTTTGTGAAATGTGAAAATTAAGTTCTCTCAATTATTGCAAATTAGATGTGAATTTCTCGCTAATGTGAAATATGTTTGTTTGTTATTAGTTTGAATGTGTTTATTGTTCTCCCCTTTTCTCTAACCAGATGTACAAAGTATCCTTATTCCTGTGCTTCATTACCTAATCTTTGGTAACATTTCAAAGCCAACTAGCTGAGATTTAATGAATTATCCATTAACAGGTATAACATCAAATACAGTTCCAGTTTGCGGATTTTAATATAATGTACCTCATAGTCGTAGATAAATAATGCTCATAATTGTAAAGTTGTCTATGTATTTGAAAAAATAAATAAATTTTTCAATGTAATAAAATTTTATCTTTGTTTCAACTATGTAGGTAGCCAGTAAATTCTATCAATGGTAAAATAAAAAAGTAAATAGCAGCGCTGTTGATGGTTGTTCTGTGTTCTTAAACACTTATCAAAAAAAAAATGGAGAGATGCCTTTCTATTAACAAAGTAGTATTTTATCTATGTGTAGAAGCAGTAATGAACAATGATTTCTGGTTAGATGTGCCAGCACTAAATAGGCAACCACTGGGTACCACTTCATGTTAGGGATGGGAATGATCGTACTTTTTGCTTATTGATAATCATCGGTAGTTCTGGCTCTGTTATCGATCACTATTGATAACTGTAGATAACTATCGATAGTACCCTTCCCCATCCTCTTCCTAAAATTCTTAGAGACATATTAGAAAAAATAGAACAGAAAATAAACATTTTCAACTTATCCATCAGAAGTCAGGCAAAGTAGAGTTATAAAAAATATTCTTGTGCTTCTAACATAAAAAGTACAATAATTTTGCTGAAAAAACAAACTAAAAACAAGATACTTCGAAACTATCGATAGTTATCATTAACATCATCGCCTATCAATAATTAATAATAGAACTATCAATAACTATCGATAATTATCCCATCCTTACTTGATGTAGGTACTTTAAAAACAAGTGTCTCCCACCAGCTTGCTCATTTTGTCATTATAAGGATATTACTGATTATAATTTCGTTTTTCATCAGTACAGTGTTGTAATTAGTTTCATTTGGTCCAGCTGCTGTGGCACTATGGTAGAGGCTTGACTTAATACTTGAATAGTGCCGGGTTCAAATACCGTGGGATGACAATTTTATAATGGTGGTGGGTGAAGCAGGTGGGGTAAAACCCCAACCCCTGGAGTTTACCTTGCCATTGCTGACATAAAAAGTGGCATGCTTTGGCCAAGGTCTCTGGAATTATCCAAAAGATCCTTCCGCTGGTACTGTGCTGGTGTCTACTATACTCACTGACACACAGTGAGAAACAGAAAAAAAAATTCTTAAATGACAATTTGATCAAGCTGGCGTGAGATGCTTGTCTTTAAACTACTTTTATGTAATATGCTACCCTGGTGAATTAAAGATCTTTTTCAAATGTTTTCTAAATTGGTGAAATCAAGCATCTGTTTTCTTTCTTCTATTTTTACTATGGCGCTAGTCGAACCCGAAAACTTCTTTCTCACCACCGGACCTGATTCTCACTTACTAACAATTATATAAGATTTACTAGAATTTTATTATATCTAATAATAAATTATCCACACACTCTACTCGATTTGAAGATATGTAGCCGTAGGCCTACTATTTTTCATCCAATAAGAGCCAAAAATTTGTATTCATTTTTTCTAACTGATCATTGTTTTCCTTATTTGGTTGTTGTTTCTTTTTTTGAACTACAAATAAATAGAAAATTTCGCATTTAATTTAGTTGTCTACCTCTACCAACTGTAAAATCTGAAACCTAAAATTCCCATCCTCTCACACTGTAATAAACTTCTTTTTTTAATTTCGAAGAAAAAAATCTTAGTACTTTATACTCACCATCCGGATTATTGTTCCGAAAATTTTGAGGAAATGTAGTATATTCGCTAGGAACTTCGTAATAATTATTAGGATACATGGCATCAAAGGAGACGTGGGACGGCGGACTATATTGAAGTTGGAGAGATTTTGAATCTGTAAAGTATAGGTGCCTATGTGTTAATTTTTTCAAAATAAATTTAAAAAATTTCAGCTTATTAGGTCAGAGTTACAAGAAAAAGAATTGAGATGTCATACAAGGTAGTTACCAATTTGATTCTGCACGACCGCCGAAGCTGGTAAAATTTGTAAAAGTAAAGTTGAATGTGTTTCCTCACAAATTCGCAGTAACTTGTAAACTTCTGTGGCTGGCATGCGAGACCCTTCTATTCTGGTGTCATTAATTGACAAAATTTGATCGCCAGGATGTAAAGCTCCACATCTACAGAGTAATCCATAAAAATGTTGTATTTTAATATTAAAATTATAGCTTAAAACCTCTTACGTATTATTTTTGTTCAGCATATGCCCATCTAACTACAGGTATAATTCAAATTCCACAAATTAATAATTTTGATTAAATACAAATCATTCCTGTGAACTACTGCGTGGAAGTAATTTCGTTATTATTTGTCAAAATTTGTTTAATGATTCATTCAGTTTATACCCAATGTTGATTTTTACAGAAGCTGTTATTTTACGAGTATGCATTGTTTAGATAGGCTATCTATTAAAAGAAAATTTTAGGCTTCACATTTGTTTTGGTTTTTGTCAAAAAAGTTTTATGTTTACTGCGAAAAATATTCATGTGAGGTAGGTTACTTATAGGTACTAAATATATTATTCACTCAATTATTTAGCTGTTCACTTATCTTAAAGATATTTTTCATAAAAATTTTCGACTATTCCATAAGAAAATATTGGTTTCTTAGAAAGTTGAATTAGTACCTAATAACATTAATAGCAATTTTTTTTTTTTTTTTGCTTTACATACTTAGTTTAATTGTATTCAACTTTTACGTGCGGAATACTTCGTGGCATTTTCTTTTTATTGTCAATCTTATGGTTCTCCAATTAAGCCATAATAAGTGACCTAGACAAGGAGGCACCATGAGGATAATTTCTGTCCTGTTTTACAATCAGATTACTTTATAAATTTACTATGTGCTTAAAAAATAGCAAATGACCAATATTTTTTAGTTCCGCAAACATATAGGCGGAGCCAGCAGGAGAAGAAGGGTAATTTCTCTTTAAATTTTTAAGAAAAAATTATAATTACACATCATCTTAGGTATGTAGAACATTTTAATTTTTTTGGTTTTTGTGGAAGTGAACCCCCTCCTCAAAAATTCCTTCCTACATCCTTGTCCGCAATGAATAGAAGTTTCTAGTAAGTTATTTGAAATGGTATAAATATTTTTGGCCGTTCTTTAACAATTTCCCAACTACGTACAGCTATACGTTCGTGCATAATTATAATCTCCATTCATTTTCAATGCATCATAAATAAGTATCTAATAATTATGATAAATTTTATTTACCGTTCTGCTATACTAGCGGTTTTAATTTCATCGATCAACACGGCTGCATTATGAGTTGTATTTGTCAGTGTGAGACCTAAATGATGCGGATGTGGACTTTCCATTTCAACGAGAAGAGGACCAGAAAACATTTTCATATTTGTAACATCATATTCGATTGTTAACCTAGACGAGGGTCCTTTTCCGTTTCTTAAAATGTTGTACGCCTCGTTTAGAGTGACATTATTCAATGGATATCCATCCACTGTTAACAATCGATCACCAACTTGAATGGTTCCTTCTCTGGAAACAATTTCTCATTATAGTATTGTCTTGATAGTTCCCGGACAGGTATTAGGTAGGTACCATAGAATACGGTCGCCAATAGTCATAAATTTAATGATTTTAGGTACTTGTCAGTAGGTCCATTGGGGCGAATGTACGTAACAAACAGAGGTCTACACTGTTCTGGATTTTGATGAAGACCTCCTTGCAAAGTTAATCCTAAGTTTCCTTCACCGTCTCGTTCTATATACACGTCAGTCCTCTTTGTGGTTACATACATTGGCGGTTCATTGGAGTCTGCAATACCTATTATTAGAGAAATTATAGGTACCTATAAGTAGTGATGCAAAAAGGTTTCCTCAGTGCAGAAAAACTGAACAAAAACTCACAAAATTTTTCGTTGGATTGAAGAAATGCATCACCATGAGATTTTGCGGGGCATATTTTTTTAACGTGGGAATACTTGGATTTGTTGGCTTGTTTGTTGCATGATTTTCCAATGGTACCTTAATCAAAGAAATAATTCGAAATGAAATAAATAATTTTGATTCTCTTATCAATTTTTGTTGTTTTGTAAATGAATCTTGTATGAACAAATTGGTGATAGTGCTCAGAAATAATATTTGGAAAATTCATGAATTACTATTTTAAATTTCAAGTTGACACTTTCCTTGGTTAACTTATCCGAATTATAAATAAAGCGACTGAGCATAAAATGTCATTCACCTGTTAACTTACCGCACTTTGCGATTTTAAAACCTATATGTTAGTTGGAAAGATTTTGTAAGTACCATAATCTTTTTATTTTCGGAAAGTTCAGATGTTGTAAACCAGTTCTTCATTTCTCCAAAATCGAACTCAGAAAAATAAGTTGCGGCCAGAAATTCTTCAATGAAAGGTCTAAATAAACCTTTCGAGCAGTTTTTTCTCTTTCATCTCAGGCCCCGAGGAGTAACCAAAAGAGGGGGCAGAGGGGCAAGGCCCCCGAAAAATCGAGTGATCTCAATTTGTTTCCCTATAAATTATTCAAATTACCACGTTGAAATTTTTCAAAGATATTATTACGACCCATTTCTTTTTATTACTCCCTTACCTTTCTCTTTAAATTGTTCCCATAATTTTTATTGAACCTTTCTTAGTTTCCTCAGAAATTATTTTCCGGTTATCTACGCAGATTAAAAGAAACTACAGATTTTTAAAAAAATTTTCAGCTTTTTTTCTTTTCTTTTCTTTTCCAACAAAATAACGTTTATTTAACATTGAAATCATGCACTCGTTATCTTACTTCCCTTACGAAATAAGTCAAATTTCAGAATGAGTTATATCTTTCTTTTCAGGAACAATAGCCTAAAGTTCCTTTTTTCGAATAAAAATGTTTATTTATTTTTGTATTTCATCAATTTACTTGACTATTTAATAGCTCTGTTCTTTTAAAATTTTATAAATCTGCCATTGTCCATTAAGAAATTAAAAGAATTAGGTACTTAGTCTATTTTTTATAAATTTTGTTAGAAATTTCAGTTCAAATAGTGGTTATTGAAAAAGTTATTTGTACTTGATAAAATACCTACCAAAAAAATATTCATTTTTTTCGCATACCTAGACCTGTAATTTCTCAAATTTCGATTAACGTTGCAGAAAGTTGTTAAATATTAGAGAAGCAGATAAATTTTTATAAATTCGACTAATAAAATTCATTTAGGCCTATATTTTAAAAAAATTGGATTCTTTGGTTACCTTATCATGAAAAATAACCAAATATTATAATTCTTTTTTACTTTAAATAAATTTTGGCAGTCCTACACAACCGAGCTGAGGTAGGTAACATTTACAGAAATCCTGTCCTCAAGTGGAAAAGAGAAAATTTTTCGCTTCTTCTGACCCTGGGCTTTTCTGTTATTTTTAGCCTTTCAGCACCTTATCTACATTAGATTTTCTACATGGCTGTAACGTCTTGCTTAAAATTCCTTCCAATTCTTATCTTACACTTAGTTTCCAGAAAAACTGAACATAGAACGGTTCTTCCAAACCATTTTCCTAACATAAAATCGATAGTGATTGAAATGGTCCAATCAAACCTACCTATTACTTAATTTTTACTTTAAATAGATAAAAAATACAAATGAAAAAATATTGATTTTTTTCGGTGAAAAAAATATTACAGGTTTTCGCAAAAAATGATTTGATGGAGCTGTCTATTTTATTCGGTACACAAAGTACACACGAGTTACTTACATTTATTGAATGGCTGCTGGCATCTTAATGATGGAGCACAACTGACATCAGCTTCGTCATTATCGTCGTACTGATTTTCTTCGTCATAAGTGTCATCTTCAGATTCTTTATTTCGAGCTCGAGAACGTAATGTAGAAAATTTTAGCGTAGAAAACATGTTTTGATTATCAGACTTATTGGTTCATCAACCTGAAAAATGGATCACCCACAAATTAATTCAAGTGTACAAGAAATGCTTACTAATGAGTGCTTAATGACTAGGTACCTATAGTATCTACACAGGCAGGTTGAAACTAAAAGATTTTGAGTGCAATTACTCAATAATAAATTCGACTCTTTGAAACTGTTTTAAATTCTTGAATCTATGGAAGACGGTATGCATGAATGAGCCTTATCACTATTCCATTTCTGGTAAAATAAGTGAAAAATTTCATTCGTAGACCCATGTTTTAAACAAATTTATTCTCAGGATATTTTGGAAAGATTAGTTTCGAAGGTTTCGCCCTGAAAGCTGTAATTTAGTTCAAAATATTTGATTCGAGGTCACATATGAAAGAATGGAGGTATCAATTTGGAAAGTTTTGTTTATAGAGGGGTATTTTAGGAGGTTTAGTTTTTAAAGCTTCACCTAGCAGCTATAATCAATCACCCAAGTTTTGATGATGTTACGTGTATGGAATCAGGGTATTACTTTGAAAAGTATCGTCTATGATTTGAAAGGTTTTGTTTTCTGGATACTTTGTAAAATTTGATTTTAAAAAGTTGTAATTAATCTCAAAAGTTTTGATGTCTCATTTAAAAGAATCAAGATTCAACTTTGAAATGTTTTGTTCATGATTTTATTAGTTTTGTATTCAGGATATTATTAGGGAAATTTGGTTTTGAAATCTCCACTGTGAAAGCTGTAATCAAGCTCAAAATTTCATGATGAAGAATCAAAGTTTCATTTTCGCATCGAAAAGTCATATTTTCAAATGCTTTTTTTTGAAAGTTTGATTTTGAAAGCATACCTCAAAAGTTGTAATAAAGTTCAAAAGTTTTTACGACTTCACATGAAGGAATCAAGGTTTCATTTTTGTTTTGAAATGATTGGATGGGTATATGGTGGTACAGTTTTATAAAAAAAAAACTGTTTCAGCACCAGCTTTAGATCTGAAGTACCATGCCTAAGGGGGTCAAATTGAGTCAGACGTGTTATTACCTATTTGTCAGTATTTTTCAGGTACAATAAGATACTGAACGTATGGGGCCTAAAGCATATTTATGTAAAATATATTTCACGAATTTTGTTTCTTTAAATTCTTTAAATATGAAACGAAATACAACTCACAGTTATGACTGTTCATAATGCACAATGCCTCTAAAAATAATCATAATTCCCCTGCAAAAACTCTCTCCGGAAAATATAAGAATAAAAAGTTCAGATTTTTTTTTTTTTTTTTTTTTTTCAATAGGGCTTATCTTGTTTGATTATAGGTACGTAGGTAAATAATTTTATTTTATTTATTCTTTATTCTGTATTGTCTCTACCATATATGTTTTGGCTGCCATTTCTTCCTGAGTGTTCATTTCACAAAATGAATAGCCTGCACACCCTCGATGTATCATTATTATGATGACTAATTAGCACTCACATTTAATGTGTGAAAATTTTAAAATGATCTGAAACCTTTTTTCAACAGAATCCAACGAAAATGCTGCTAGCTTTGTCACCGCGAACCTTTTAACGTACACTACGATTGCAACAGTGAATAAAACGATTTACACGCGAAATGAAATACGATACATTTTCAAATATTTACGTATACCGAGTAGAATCGACGAATTTGAATAAATCATTATGATTTTTAGCCATTAATCACCCAAAAATCGACACCATTTTATAGTAAAGCATTTAAAAAAGGAGAAAAAAAAAAATCAAATGGAAAATAACAACTTTAAACCGGCATAAAAACTTCGAAATTACGCAAACAAATAAACATAAACTGATAGAACACTTCGATACGCTAAGAAGGTGTTAGTAAATTTAAAGCAAGAGAAAAAAGAGTACGAGTAAAACTTTTAAAAATTGGAATGCATCCAAAACAGCGATCCTCTTTGGATATAAAGTAGACACGGATGGCACCGTGTAATTCTGTCGGGAAGCAAACTCGTCGAAGTGAATAATGCCAACGTACTCGACTCCGTTGACAAAAATTTCTCTTTTTGTAGGGAAATTTGGAAATTTTTAATTAGGTTGAAAAAATTTTATTTAATTATTTAATTTTCTAATTTTTTAAAATTTTTTATTTAGGTATATTTTTCGTAGTTGTATTTTTTAAATTTATCCGTTTCAATGTATAATCTATAGCCTTTTTATCCAGCATGTTTGGATATTATTTGAAGTCGATTTGCAGGAAGGGGATGGTTGGGATCCGTTGGCCAATGGTCTCCCAGCATGAATTTTACAATCGCATGGGCATGCGGTATCAATTGAACAGAACCCGAAAAACCGGCATTTTGGGTTAGGTATGTGATGGTGATGTAATAAAATCGGACGTAAGAAAACCTGAGAAATGCACGAGCCAGAGTAGTTCGCCGATTTTTATTCGAATACCTAAGTAACTACTGATAGTTAGTTAGCCAGGTATCATTACTTATATTTGACTATAAATTAATTTTTCATGCAACGTGGTTAATTAGCAGGTATATGTATCTCAATAAGAAATTTTTAAATTTTTTTTTCTCACTTTTTGCCTTTTTCGTCTTCTAACAAAATTTGGTCACATTGTCACTTATTGCTCCCAATTCTTAATTATTATTTTACATGTGTGATGTAGGGCTGGTAACCAAAACATTTTTGTGGTTATTGGTTTCTGGAAACCAATAAATAGTTACTTATATTGGTTACTGGTTATTGGTTAAAAATGAATTTTTTTGGTTACTGCGGTTATTGTTCTGGTTAACCAATAAAACTTTTCTATTTATTGGTTGTGATTACTGGTTACTGGTTGAGATTAAATTCATAATAAAACGGATAAAAAAATGTTCCCGGTCAAGTTATCAATAATCGATAATTTTCAAGGAAATAATATAGGCAATTTAAAAAAAAAAATACTCGATTAAATATCCATATTTTTGAAAAACAAATTTTTTTTGGTTGTTGTTCTGGTTCATAGTTTGAAAATTTTGTGGAAATTGGTTGTTGGTTAATGGTTAATGGTTATGTAAAATATTTTTGTTTTGGTCATTGGTTCCCAAATTAATGTGGTCAGTGTGTTTAGGTTTTTAGCGATTATTGTTCTGGTTATGGTTTTGGTTACCAATCCTAGGTTTTGACTAACGATTTTATCCACGAATGTTAAATTTCGGTTCGCAAATATTATTTTCATATAAAATGCCTAGTTTTCTTCAACTTTATTTTGATGTCATCGTAGGGGGCATTATGAGGGGACGAAATATCGATTCAAAACCAAACATCATGAGGCTTATGAAAATAACATAATTTATTAGCTCATCAAGGATAAACAGCATAATAAAGGTATGCTAACCGAATCTAATCTCGGTATAAATTTGGCAGATTATGAAAATAATTAATTCTTTTTTAGTTTCAAATGGTTCTAAGCAAAAAAAAAGAAAAGAAAAAGAAAACGTATTAATAAATTAATCTGCATATCCGGTTCATTTGGCAGAATTTATAAAAATAGTAATTTATAACGTACGCTGGTACGAAATTACAAATGGAACAATTTCGTCATTGCACGGAAGGAAATTGCCAAACGACAAATGATGAGGCATAAGAACAACATCAGGCTACAGAGACGTAGGCCATCGGAGGAAAAGAAAAAGCCAAAAAAAAAAAAAAAAAGTTGGAAAGAAAGATAACGACAGAAAATAGAGTTAAAATACAGAGAATACATCGTATATCTTTCGTCTCTTTCGCCCTGTACCGCGAGTCTTCACCTCATCCATTTAGCAGCTTGGAGTTTAGTTTTTAAAGAAGAAATAAGGTGGACAGACGGCACAGCGTTATTTATAAAACTGTATCATTCATCCGTTTGTCTCCGTCATAATACACCCACAATTGCTCTCAGGGGTACATAAAATTGGTGCGTCGCTATATAGCTGGTGGCAAATTAATTTCAAATAATTTTGAAACACCACCGATTCGTAATTGTTGATTTCTTTTAAATGGTATCAACGCGTGGTACACAACGTATAAATTGCTGTCGTTGTTAATGAGATCAATTAAAAAGTTTTCTGGTTGAATGATCGAGAAACCATTACAAAATTATACCAAAATTTAATATACACGTAGACTAATAATAATTTATATATATATATATATATATATATATGTGTGTGTGTTTATTGAGACAGATATTGGTCAGAATAATTAAAAAAACTGGTTGTTGTCAGTGGAAACGTTATTTATTGAAAGATAATTATTATCAGATGTAGGCCTAACTCTGACATTATAATGGGTCATGTGAGCCGAGTTGCACGATAGAATTGTTAATCTACCTATAGATTCTTTTAACCATATGATTTAACTTTTTTGAAATTAAGAACGAGTTGTACAATAGGAATTTAAATCCGAGTTACTTTGATTTTAATTTAATTTCGCACGAGCCAAAGTAACGTAGAAGACAAGTTCACTGTTGTAGGCCAACAATTCTAACCGTTCGACGAGAAATTCTGGAGTAAACTCAAATTATATTTAGATATCGAGTTAAATAACTACGGCCTAAATAAATCGTATACGATGGTCTCTACTTCGTATTTAATATTTAACTTATCAAAAAGTCATTCAATATATTCTAATAGGTAGGTACACTTTCAGTTTAGCATTCTGACTCCGATGTAAAAGAATGGGACGTAGGTCAACTTGGACTGTGATATGAGTTCTGGGTTGATCTAAAAATTATACTACTGTATTTTAAGTTAAAACTGACAAAACTGCAGAGTTGAATAGTTCAGGTTCAACTTTTCAATGCATAGCTAGGCATATTATGTAATAATAAAAAAAATAAAAATAAACAAAGAAAATAATTTACAGTTAACTTCCTCTCCTTATGTTGGACGTTAGTTAACAAATAAGTTATTGGTTTTAAGAGCTTTACGTATCACAAGACATCTCAAGAAGTACCTATGTAGGTGAGCGTAATGTAGGCTACTTTTTTAATGGATTTTAAGATAAATAGGATTAAACATCTAGAAGTTTTGGATTGTATTTTGTTTTTGTATATATCTACCTACTTAAGCTATTTATGCAGGTTTTTTTTGAATATTAAGAAAAAATATAGACTAGTCACCAGCGTAACTTTTTTGTATTTACATTGGTAGATTTCAATAGAATTCATATAGATTTCCAACTTCAGATTGTTTTGAATGAACTTCATGCAAATTTTCAGGTTCAAAACTTGAGAAAATTTTTTCTTCTCAATTTTTCCGATTAAATAATTATATTTTTTGATAATTTTTAACAACTTTAATTTTCAAATGTAGATACTGTTATGTGCCTCACTTTACCCTTCCCACACGTATATTTTCATTCGTTTTTAGACCCCCAAAAGCTTCTCAGTACGTTCTCGCTACTCTCGCCTATACCTTCGTAGCAGCTTTCATTTTGTATCTTACATTTAATTCTTCCTATTTTAGGGCTATTGTGAGCAATCAAAATTAACATTTTCAGGTGAACATTTCTAACTGGTACCTGACTAACCAAAACTCCCTATGTTTTTCCATGTTTTTCCATGTTTTTCCATGTTTTTCCATGTTTTTCCATGTTTTTCCATGTTTTTCCATGTTTTTCCATGTTTTTCCATGTTTTTCCATGTTTTTCCAATCTCTTTAAATATCACAAATAAAGGTGAATATCAAAAAATCGTGTAAGTATCAAAAATTAATTTAAATTTGAAAATACAGTTTAAATATCGAGTACCTTCTTTTTGGTCTCCTTATCCTTTGCCCGAAAGTACACATATCTACAGGTGCCCTTCATGAATCTGCTACTCGATATTTGCCCCCAATGTACCAAAATTCATGGAATTAATTCCTGTAAATCAGGGTTTTAACATCCTTGTTATTTGTTAATTCTCCTATGGGAAGCCACCATACTTTGTCTGACGAAACCCTCAAATTAGAGTTAACTTCGAAAATCTATTTTGGTGGCAAAATCACTTCTAGAAAATGTCAGATTGATGACACAAGTGCGAGCAGCTTATTTCTCAATATCAAGATTTTTTGTGGACCAAAAGCATTTTTCAATAAAACATAAGTAATTCTTATAAAACCAACCTTCTTTTTATTTTATTGCCATGAGTACAAATGTTGTAAATTTTTTTTTACAAATAAAATTTCTTATTTTGAGATATTTGGGGACTTTTTTCTTACGGGCTCAGCTCATTATATTGACAGACAGGTCATGGACCATCTCCACAACCATAAATAAAGTGCTTCACTCATCAATTAAAACATACATCATCTGTGTGCATTCACACAGACGATGCAGTACCTATATTATAAGTAGAGCTATTTTAGGGGAGGTGAATATTTATGTATATGGGCACGTACCAATAAGTACGTATCACAGCTGATATGTCACCACTGACTTACAATTAACTGCTAGAGCTTCATGCTACTCGTGACATAGGCTTTAAAACGGGTTGGCTCCCGGCACCTACAAACGATTAGGTCGTTGAACATTGGGAGAAAAATCATAGTTATAGATAGAAAATACCTACAATATAATTTAAAATTTGATTATCTTCAATATCATTCTTGGTTGAGAACAAATGTGGATTTACTAGGAGACCATTGAGGCTATGGCCTACAGGCGCAAAGGGAAAAGGGTGCAAAATTAATTTTTTTTTGTTTCAAATCAGCAACGTTGTATTTTTTAATAAAACTAATGTCAGGTCGTGCAGGTTATACATCATCTCGCCTCATGGTTCTCGAAGTTCGGTGAACCAACAAATCTCAAGTTAATATTCCTCTTCGAATTCGGAGAAGTAGTATCGCGAACTATTTAGATTTACTATCGATGTTCACATTCGAAAGTATCGGTGAAAACAATTTAAAAGGTGACTTGATGTCGTATTAAAGAGCTTTATTTTGTCGTGAATAATATTTCGTATTCACGACGAACGTAAACTATCACGTACAAAACGAGACTGACTGTTCACTCTTAGGCCAAAAGTGTGAACAGTCAAAAAGATAAAAATTGGTTCACCGATGATCGAATGTCGTATTTCTACATGTCACCATATCATTAAATAATAACCGATCGACGTGTCCTCGATGTTTCATAGATTTGGGGAATTTATTTCCATTGGGGAATCGATGTACTTCCCGTTTATCTTATCATTATTATAAACTTAGAATTCGAGAGCCGCTCCCTATCGTAGTAGTAATACAGGTCAGTGGTGATGTAAGGGGAAGACTACGGGTAATCAGATGTCACATTTTCATTGGAATTAATCTACCTATCTATTTATTTTCTTCGAGCATTATAATATTTTGCATTTGATAAATAATTATTGTCATAAGTTAGGTTCTTATCGCATTGTAATAATACTTATTATATTTTTTGATATTACTTAAATCATTTAAGTTAATCTCAATGGTTAGGTAATATAATTACTAAAATCCCTGATCGTCACTCACAAATAAATTCACTATAAAACTATTCATTACTGACAAAGAAAACAACCTCCGTGTCATTTTCTATGCTTAAACATTAAATTCATCTGGCGTTTAAGTTAAAATTGGCTGAGTATCATAGGTATTTGTGGAATACCTTGTTGTGAAAAAATATTCTCACCAGAAGGTAATCAACAGATTATTAGCATGTTCTACTCCTTCATATGTAAACATATAGGTAAGCCAAAACCTGGGCAAACACTGGTGATTATTGAGCCGGTCCAGGTGGTTTATATAGGTGCTTATTTACACGCACACATACACACATACATAGTAAATATGTACATCTGTGTATAAGGGTGGTTTGTCATTTCTTGTAAAGATGAGAAATGGCGGACCAGTTTGTGTACTGAATTGTGACATCACCATCTTTGTTTGATTAATCATGGTTTGATACTCACACATTACTTGCATGTACATACAAGTAATTACGATTGAACGTATTTGTGCTATTTGGTTTTACATCATAGAGACGAATGATTGCAAGCCTTTCAGCGGCGACTGTTGTTGGGGTTCCAAGCCCTTTCACCTCATAGGAGTAATGTTCCCACAGTATTTATTTGATTTTTGAAACTGATCTCATTTACTTCACAAGAAGAGAATGAAGAATAAAGTTACTGTGGGAAGAGTACAAATCTGAAAGAACGAAATAATGCCTACTAAACCTCGATTCGTTCTTAACCTCTCAGAAGAAAGTAAGTAGGAAGTCTACTTGAATAATAATTTTAAGATTGATATCGATTAGAAATGCTGTACCTATACAACAATTTTAGTTTAATTAATTATAAACGTTTCTGATAACTGCTAGAGAAGTTTTAATTTTTAGAATTTAAAATCTGTTCAGTTGGTGTGAAAAAAAAACAACATTTTAAAGGGAAAATTAAGAATTTATTGACTCTTCTGTCAAATCAATCGCAAAATTTTAGGTTTGTAATGACGTATAAGAGGCAAAATAAAATTCACCCCTGCCACCATGTTTTATCAAAATAATTTTAACATTAAATTCTATATTAAGTGTAGGTACTGTCGTCTTTTTTAAAAATCAATTTTAAATATTAGTTTATGTCAGTTATAAAATAACATTAGATATGTGGCCCCAAGCAGGAAACTTTGCATATATGCTTACCTACAGTCAAAATTTTAAAAGTAACTAGGTAAAAAAAAATTTTCTTGGTTGTACTATCGTGTTTCGTACATCTTAAGATTGAGAAGAGAAATGGAGTGTTTGTTATTATGACGTAATTATTACATTCGACTCAGATGTTTAAAGTTTTTATGCTAGTTCATTCATGTATACTAAAATTAGATGAAGAATATACTTTGTAAGGTTTGTATGAAACCACGTTTTACAAAATATGGCACACAACGTTAGTTAATTATTTTTTTATTATTTTTATTATTTTATTTAACACGATTTTTATGCAAATTAATTTCGTCAATACGCCTACATACCCTAGTTTATACTGCTTTTTCATTAATAAAAAAATAAATAAAAATAAAGACTTACAGGACTTACAGTAGGTACTTTGCAAGATAATCTGCACGAACAAATTTTTCAAGGACTGTGCGGTACGATGAAAAGATAAAGATTTTATGAATGTAACATCGTACGTAAAATTTTAGCCAAAATTTACTTTAAATTAATGAGGAGGAGTTGAGTATTATTTTGTTATCGAATGCATTAATCAAATAAATTATTTTTTCATCGCTGTCATTTATCTGTCAATGGTTTTACCTTCTTGCGTCGCAGTCCATTGTAGTTGCCAGGATTGAAAATTGAAGGCGAATCATTTTCAGATGTGCGAAAGTGTTTTGTAATGGCGAAGGATTTTGTAAAATATCGTCAGTTGTCGAGTTACGAGTTATTAAAAACAAGTTGGCTACATCAGAGCAAAGAATTTTTGAATCAAAGCAATTTGCATGGAGTTCAGTTTTATTTCTGAGAAGGGAAGACCGTTTCATGAGAAGTCAGTATTGCGCTTATATTTTGATATTTTCGAAATGAATAAAATTAATTTTACAAAAATTATGAATGAACGTCGGATTTGTCACAAAATTTTCTTAGTTTTGCGTCACTGTTTGTAGGTTTTTGTGGTTCGGTTTCGTATTTATAGCACTTTTGATAACACTTGTGATCATGTTGTCGTTGTGGGAAAAGTTCCAAAAGAGTCCAACAATAACTGGCTTGGATACGGATTTTCATACATGGGATGTCATGTTTCCGTCCATTACAATTTGCGCTACAAATCCAACGGATTCGAAATTAGTAGAGAAATTTATTTCTAGGTAAATTCGAGTTGTTTGGATCATTCATGTATTTGCAAAAAAAAACAACAAAAAAACAATGGTGTACCAACGGGGAGAAATGGGTGTTCAAACCCTCTTGGAGCTCCCAAAAAGAGTCACTTTCAAATTCGAGGATGTTAAAACGGAATACTACAGGTGAAAATCATCTGAATAGAGACTTGTATCCCTTAATATCCATAAATACCTATGAACAATTAACTGCACAAGAAGTTCCCAATAATTTTGCTTTAAAATCTTGTCGAAATAAACTAATGTGAAGATAGTGCACTACGGACTTTGGTCTATTTCCAAAATATTTATCAAGACATCATTTGTGATATTTCATTTATTTTTGTTATGTTAAGGCTCTATTCTTCCATGGACGTGAATGTGAATGTGATAATGGTGATGATGTAAAAATGTCATTTTGAGTTAATTTTGTTAACACTTCGTATAATTGTAGACAATTCAACCAAAAATGGAGTTTCAAATAGGCCCTCAACTAGGACAGGCGGCAACGCCCCCTAGGCGGCGTTATTTGCTCTCTCAAAAAATTAAAAATTTTTTTTCTGAATTGTAAAAGAAGAAAAGAAGCCCATTAACGATATTTTTTAATTTTCAATTAAAATTTTTAATCAAAAAATTTTTTTACAAAATTACCAATTTATAAAATATTTTGCTCTCCTTAGTCTGCACTTTGCCCTCTTTGAATTTTACTCTGGCTACAGGTCTGATTTCAAATATCATCACTATTATCACATCTCTCTGTATTTACTGTGCCTAAATAATAATATTTTATCTGGCATTACCTACTTATCGCTATTACTGTACCCAAAAACTTTTTTTGTGATCTTTAAAACTCCCTCCCCAAATCTTGATTTGCAAAAAAAAAGTTATCACCCACGATATTAAGGGGAGGTGAAATTTAAAGTCGCACTGGAATCTGATTGCGATAGTTCCCCGACACCCAATGAAATAGGTACTTAGATTTGCATACTTATTTAAGCACTATAAAATGATAATCAATCAATTAAGAAGATCTGAATTTTGATCAAAATAATATTCTCTGAATTCTGAAGTAAGTCTACCAACTTAGTTTTCAGTGACAAATCAAGACCATAGTCAATTTACTTGTGATATCTTCAGGGCCATACCTAGCTTTTTTTGCCGCCCTGCGCGAACAAATTTTTTGATGCCCTCCCATTACCTCTCCAAGAATTTCTCAAGAGCAAATGCTGTATCACGTGTACTGATTATGTTCAAAATTTAAATATATGTTTTTTTTTTTTTTCCAGTTAAATCAGAATGATATTCTTTGTCATTGTCCAAACGATGTATCGGACAATAACGATGTATTATATTAAGGTTTTCTTTTTTTTTTTTGTTAGTATGGTGCCCTTGCACTCTGCCACCCTGTGCAAATGCACAGATCGCACGTATCTAGTTACGGCCCTGGATATCTTTCATTTCATAAGAAATTAATAATATTATTTGGTATTAGTAGATAAATATGTTATTTTTTCATTTTTATAATTAATTTTGGATTTAGATGAATAGGTACTTTCTATAGTCACTATTGGACATTGGGGGCAGTATGTCCATCAATTGATTGAGTATAGACAATGAAATATAGAAGTAAATTAGTAATTAATAGAAAACACTCCAGTACCGCACCAAATAATAGTTTATTGTAAAAGAGTAACAGAAGATATGTTAACTCTAAGAACACCAGACAGAGAAGTAACAAACAAAAATTTATCGAGAGAACAACTATTAGTAAGGATAATATCAGTGTTGCCAACAAGTACTCAAGCAATCAGTGTAACTCCGATAGTCGTGATGGAAGAAAAAATTAAAAAAAAAAAAAGTTCTATCAAAACCTAAAAAATTGCAATATTTAGAACAGATTTTGATAAAAGATTTGGATGAAATAAAGTAAGAAGGTCAGATGATTTAGTTTTTACTGTTAGCTTTTTGACCCTATGATAAAGCTCTACCTACTTTTTCAAGTTCAAGAAAATATTTAAAATATAAATTTGACTTTTGAATTACAGAATATTGATTTTTTGGGTCTGTACCTAGTGTTGGATAGGCTATTTTTTTCCTACTGGGAAAATCTATAAAGGGTGCCAAATTTTTCTCCTTGCAACGCGCCCAGTTTTGTTTATTACAATGGTGACCCTAATGATCCCCTTTACCAAAACAATGTCTATGCTGGTGTAAGAAAAAATAGTCATAGTCCTTAATGACAAGTTTTTTTTTTTTGTTTTTTTTTTAATTGTACGAAGTATTGAAATTTTTTTCGTTTTAAAGGCAAAGGGCGTCAAAAACTTCTCGGGGAAAAGGCGCACTGGGAAACTCCCGGTAGCCCGGTGGGCCTATCCAACACTGTTTGTACCTTAAACAATATTTAGTTTTCTGCTCTCGGGTGATTTCCCAGTCAATGTTTATGGAATTCTTTTTCATCAGAATTTGAAAAGTTACAAATTTTTTTTTTACAATTTTTGATGGATAAACATCTTTGCTCTCAGTCTAGTTGGGACTAAAACGAGAATTACAATCATAACTCGTACATCTTGCAATATTGCAACTGTTGGCATGTAGGTGTGGCTATGTACCTGTGTGTGCATTGCACATGCTCACAACCCAGAGATATACAGCTAAAGAGATGTCCAATGCTCCATATTTATTGTTATTTAAAAATACATGAAAGATAGAGAAGAAGCAACTTCAGTTATGACATTTTGCACATTGAATGCAGCGCATATTTTGTTGTGAAAACTGACATCTCCTAACCAATACACACACACACACACTATCAAGTTACAACACATATGCAGTAACAAATATCGGGCTTCAAAACTTTTTATCAATGTTCAATTTTTGACGTGTTTTTGATCCAGCATTGGATATCTCTTTAGCTGTATGTCAGTGTCACAATCACACTATTATGTTTACACATCAATCCTTCATGATTCCCCATTGGAACTCACGCTTTTTTTTAGTAAGTATTTCAAAAATCTGTTTTCTTCACATTGTAGTTCATTTTCCCTTTGAAAGATTCATTACCAAATCAGAGATAGCTCCATGCCAATTTTTATGGGGAGGGCGTCTCCATATTCTTTGCTGTCTTTTGTGACTCCTTCCTCTTACCAAAATGGCATCACCTCCAACAAAAATAATCTATTTTCAAATGTCAAGTTTTGTTTGGTCAAGGGAGGTGTCCAGACCCTCAAGACACCTTCTATCTACGCCCTTCATCCAAAAATTTATTTTAGTAATTATGAGAAAGTAATAAAAACTTAGTAAAAGTTCTCTTCTTTGATGAGAGGGTTTCTAAATGAATTTCTATTTTTGTTTTTTTGAAAGTAAGCCTAAAGATTAGTAGGTACAATTATTTATACTTATAAGTTAAACGCAGGTATTTTAAATAATTTCTTTGAGTAGGTATTATTTGATAAAATAGAATGATTTGATATTTGTTTCCTTAGTCAATGGGGAAGTGATGTTAACGATACAGACTACGATTATTATAAAAACTTTGTCCAAACCGTAGCAGACCTATCATTCACCAGCTTTCAAGACTTGAGCAAATTTATTCAAAATACAAAGTTTAATGATGTCAATTTGAAAGAAATCATAAAAAATGTAAGATTATACTATTTACAGAAATACATTATCAGCTTAATTATCTTAATTTTAATAATTTGTAGCTGTAAGACAGTGTACTTTAATTTTAATCCAGGGAGACAAGGTCTGAGAGTCAACTCAATCCTACTATTGGTGCAATCTCTATTCGAGGACATTGATATTGAACTGAAGATAAAAATTTAATTTCTATATCTGCGAAAATACCATAAAAATTTCTGGTCTCTCCTCTATTCCTATATTGTTCTATTCTGGAAAGTGTTTCTTATTCCAAGGAAAGAAATTTTCGAAGAAGTAAATTTTCAAAAAGAAAAAATTTTGTCATGATAAGGGTCTCTTTCTGTAAGCGTAGTTTTTTCAATCAGACGAACCTGGTACGTAGAAATATGTCTAGCCGATTTTATGTTTTCATCATTTATAGTTTCATTGCATTACTGGACAACACTTTTGGCAAAAGATTGTCATATTTTATGAGGTAACACTTCACATTCCCTTGGAACGTAGGCTACAGATCTACGTGTTTGTAAAGCGGTACTCCATGAAAAGTAATGTTTTTGAATACGGCTTCTCAAGTAGTAGTGAATGAACTTTGACGTAAAGATCAGGTTTCTATGTATCTAGCCTCCAGGCTGCTGAATTCATCATGCAGAAAGTGTTTTTCTCTTTTAGCAGATTTTAAGAAATTTTCGCTTTCGAAAAAGTACCTGTGACTTATAATATTTTTTGATTAATAAAAATAAGTTCCATCCCGTTGCTACCAACGTTTTCCTTAAGAGTTTAGAATTATACATAATTTTTTTCGAAGGTGATGAAAAGCTGTCACAGTTGGCTGTATGAATGTTATTGGAAAGGAGAGCTTCAGAATTGCTGCGACATGTTTTTACCAGTGTTTACTGACGTAGGATTTTGCTACTCTTTTAATTCGAAACATATCGACCGAGAATTTCTCAAGTTAGTTACCTCGGATAATTTTTTTTTCTTCGAATTTGACCTATAGAAAAATTCGCAGTTTTATTATAATTAGCTAAAATTTTATTCAATTTGTTTTGTTTTTGCTTTTGTTTCGTGAAAAGTAACACAGAGCCTTCGGAAGTGGACATTAAATTTGTTTATGAAACTGATTATGATCTTTCAATGAACTTTAATGCTAAGGGTGTTCGAGAAAATCCAATTTTGGTGCGTAAAAAACATTTAAACTTCAATCTCAAAACGAAGATAAATAAACTGTGCACTGTACCTACAGTATAGGTTAATAATTGCCCAGCACGGAAGTATGTAATATTTGAAGTCAATACATCGACCTACATGCTATTTTGCAGATTTATCTTCATAGTTCGGTTGAAAAGGTAACGATTGATGTATTACCGCATCTCAACTGGACGAGACAAGCGAATACGGTATTATTTAGTCCAAAAGAGACGTATACGACTGAGTATGCGAAACAGCTGAGCATTCACCAAAGACATTGTGTGTTTCCGCACGAAATTCCCTTGATAACGGACACAATTTATACGTTTGGTGCTTGCATGACCGAATGTCGTATGCAAATTGCTCGACAAAAGTGTGGCTGCGTGCCGCCTTTTTATCCGGAAATAAGTAATACTTTATTTTTGCCGCTTTATATTTTTATTGGCTGCAATAAAGTATCATTCAGCTGTGATTGATTCATATGGTTAATGTTTTTTTTTTTTTTTTTTTTTTTCAGAAGAATACAAACACTGTCTTTGGAGTGAGATTGGTTGTTTGGTTCGTCATATACGTACGTCATTGAAGATATTTGTATTTTATGCCGACAGTGGGTGTAGAAAGTACAAAGGTGATGCAGGGGCCACGCGAGAGGGAGCAGTGGGGTGTGTGACAACCCTCTTTGAGCCAAGCTGTTGTAAAAATCGAAAGGGGTGGTCACCCTTTTTTTTGTTCTTCTCTTCCACTGACCAATTTTCGTTTTTTTTTTATGTAAAAATAGCAATTTTTTTGGGTTGTAAAATTTACCGGTTATAACCACCTCCCCCATACAACCGGCCCTTGTAATGATTTATATTGTTGGTATCTTTTTCAAAAACAACAGCACCAAAGTATATTGCTTGCAGAGTAATATAAGGTTCGAAGATGATACCATGTACGTTGAAGTAAGAAGAGTGAATTACAGCGTAGGTGCCGATGTCTGAATTGTGGGAATTCAAAAGAAACGTATTAATGATGAAACATGTTTTCTCGTTTTCGCGAAATTTGATGAAAGTTATACGTAGGTACGTGGATTTTCACTAAATTTCTTCCAGAACGGTGGAGTAGTTATTTGGCAACAGTAGGTATAGTCTAATACTTAATTTGATTTCTGGCATTTGAGAACGGATACAAGATAATCATGGGAGTATTCAGCATGCGGATAAGGGTGGGGCAACTTATTCCCTGAGATTTTAACAGACGTTGAATTTGAAGAAGTTGTTACTGATTGATGCTGAAAGTGAACGCATCAAATCAAAACGGTCTTCCTATAGGAGATTTCCTCTCATGAAAGTTTCTCTCTCTTTTCCTTTTGGCTTAAGAAATGTACATTAATGTAATGACGAGCAAAAGCAATGTTGAGACCAAGACCATGCGGAGGTCTTTTTCTTGGTTTTGCCCAGTGGCGTAGTCATGATCGATCAATAGGGGTAGAGGTTTATAGTCAAAAAATATTTTCTTGACACAAAAAATTTGAAATTTCCATATTCTGTAACTTTTTTTAGAAATTTTTAGCAAGTGAATCAGAGATGAAGCTAAAGGGAGATCACAGAAAAAGTAGAAAAATTACGTAGGTACTTACTGTTGAAAAATAATGAATTATTTCAACTTATTACTCACAAGAGGAAAAATTGATGGGAACCTTAGTCCCATCAGAAGTTTTAGCCTGACTTCTCTTCTGGGCAAGGCTAATAAAAATTCATATGGGGTTCCAGCTCCCAATAACATCCCGGCTACGCAATATTCATTAGACTTGGCCATATTATTGCTCCGTTGAGTCTTAATCTTGGTTTTTATCTTGCTTTGTTCGTCTGTCTTGATCTTTGTCTGGCAAACTATGTATGAACAGCAAGACCATTTCTACTCATTAGGTTTGTAGGTAGGTACATATTATTATGAAGTGATAATACCAAAGAATGAAAATACGCGTTTGGTCGGTTCCTAACGAAATAAATTTTATAAATTTTATGTTTGAGTACCAAATGTTTTTTTTTCGTATCTCTGATGATGGGAAAATGCCTCAAGAAGGTGCGAAAATTAGAGCGATCAGCAATAATTTATAATATAATTCCTATTACGAGCATTTATTGTTAATTGTTTTTAGTGCCTCATAATTTTATCTTAATTTTCGGCTGATATTGGCCACTACCTACTAGCGTGTGGTATAATCCTCAATCTTCACTCTAAAAAATTTATAAACTTAGGCCGATGGGGCTATAAATAAAGGTATTTAGCACTGCGTCGGATGAAAAATGCTTCGAACCACTATTTACGTCTAACATTTCATAACTCTTTTTAAATTTATCTGAGATAAAAATTTCTTTTGATCAGAGGCGAAGCATAGTCCCCCTAGAAAAATTGCAAATATGTAGGCTTTTGTCAAGAAAAACAATTTAATAAGCATTATCGTTATTAAATTGTTTTGAGTAAGCAACAGGACCTTGAACCACCCCACCCAAAAAATTTTCTTTCTTAACTACGATTTCGCTTTTAATATTCATAGTTTTTCTCTTGAATTTCCGTCGAAATGAAATATCTACCAACAATGTGGAAATTTAAACATTCATAAAGTGCATTTCTGATCGCATTATCATGCAAATAACGTTGAAGTGAGGTGCACAGATTTTGAGGAAGGGATTAAAAGAAAAATTGTTTTGTTTTTGCAATCTTCTTTCTATTTTCTTTTTCGGTAGGCATTTTATTGTATGGAAGAAGAAAAGAGACAGAGCTAAAAAAGTAGAAAAAAAAGTAAAAAAAAAAAAGTAAAAAAAGAAGTAAAAAAAAAAAAATTAAAAAAAAGTAAAACAAATTTATTATTATGTTTAGCAATATTATTTATTTTTTATGATGAGGATCGCATAGGTACCTATTTTCTTCCAAATTGACGTACGCGTGGGGACATTCGGTACATTTTAATGATAAAGAAATGCTAAAATTAATGGTTTTTGTTTTCTTTCTTCATAAATAAGGTTTCTTATAACATTAGATGAAATTTTCATCCAAGTAACAATGTTAAGTTTGGAAGTCTCAGCTTACCAAGACGCATTTTTTATGCTTCGTATTTGTTTAAATTTACAGATGAAATTCAGAAAACAGAAGAATGTAAATGCGAATTACCGTGTTTAAATACAGTATACGAAGTTGAAAAATTAGACGATATTAAGTAAATTTTTTTTATATACTCGAAACGAAGAACCTATGGAATTATAAAACATGAAAAAAAGTTATTCGAATAATGTTTGACTGATTCCTCATATTTTCTTACAGAAAAGAAAATCTTGATGGTCCGATAGAAATAAGTTTCATTTCCTGGCCCATGACTCGGTACAAACGTGATGTACTTTTCGGATGGGTTGACCTCTTCGGTAAGAGAACTATTAAAAGACCACTCATTCTAATCGACAGTATACCGTAGGTACAGCTGTAATTTTTATGTTTTTTTTTTTTTTCACTTTCAGTGGCTTTTGGAGGTATTGCAGGCTCGTTTCTTGGTTTCAGTGTTTTCAGCGCCGTAGAAATATTGTATTTTTTCACTTTGCGAGTGTTCTGTATGACGTACAAAGAAAGAAATAAACTAAAAGAATTACACGAAGAATACGAAAAAATGAAAGATCCGTCGACCGATTTAAGTCTGGATCCGTACACTACGAAAAGATCGAAAACGCGAAAGACTACTCGAGGAACGTTAATGGAGAAATCAGATTCTTATCTACCGTATTTACCATGATCGAGAATACGTCGCAAATCAAGCAAATAAAAATTTTCTCAATAAAAAAAATGTATTTGTTACTAAGTAGGTATCCTAAGTAATAAAATATAATGCACATTTCACCAAACATTCTCCCTTAGAAATTCTTCAGTTTTCAAATTACCTACAGATAAATAAAATTTTTTTTGGTTTGCAATGATTTCAAACAAAGATGCAACGGTGGATTCACAGGGAAATGGATAAATTTTCCCTCAAATGGTAAAAAAAAAAAAAAAAAAAATTTAAGGGAACAAATTTGTGAAGAGTAAGAAAAAAAAAAAAAACGCTCAACTCTATAAAAATTTTTAGTCACTTCTTCCAAAATTATGTTCTGGAGCCGCCACTGCATAAATGTATACGTACAAAGGGTTATTCAATTGCATTCGCTCCGTACAAAATTCACGTTTGGTGCGTGCGAATACGACTACGCTGGGAAAAGTCCCACAGTCCCACACTAATTTAATACGCATTTTTACTGGCACTGTTGACCGAATTAGCATCCCTTGCGCTAATGTCCGTCTTTCTTTCAATATTTGTTTTATGTTTTTATTCGTTCGTCCATTTCCTGTAAGAAACTGTTTTTACTAAGGTGCAAGTTAATATGCTCGTACGTGTGGGACATCTCCTCCCTTAGTCGTTTTCTCACGCACTAAATGGAAATTCAGTATGGTGGGAGTGAAGCTGAATAATCCTGTAGGTAGGTACCAATTTATTTAAAAAAATAAATCTTCAAAAATCAAGTTCGTTTGACGAAAAATTTTCATCTAGAATAAATAGTAAGTAGACGTTCGTTAAAGTCAATTTTTTTTTTTAATTTTTAGGTTTACTTTTAATGTTTTGTAAGAATTTAAAAATAAAACACTATTAGTATGATTTAAAAATCACATTTGTTTATTGTGAAAGGGCAACTCGGGCGACATTTGTTTAGGAGAAAAATTACAGCGCTGATTTCAGTAGGGGATGCAAACTTCTTGAATCAAGGGGGTGAATTTAATGAGACAGAATCCTGGCTTAGGGGTTGGTCGCCAAATTTTGTGTTAACATTAATCCTATGCATAATAGAAATTTTATAAAATGAAAAATTTATTTATTTTACTTCCTCTTTTTCTTTTTTTTTTTTCATTTTTCTATTTCAGGAACAGAGGAGACGATCGCCCTCCTCTTATATTCGTCTATGACTGATTTTTAATCTTACAAAAATTACTTTGAAAATGCTGTAGTGTGACACATCTTCGTCTGGCATTATTTAATGAAATTATTAATCTCGTGAATAAAATTATCTTATAACTATTTTGGTTTCTTGTTAAGAAACGGGTAACACCAATTTCGATTGACCTGTCGTTCACATTTGAAAATCGAATAAAAAAATACACATCATTGCTCAACACCTCATCTCCGGGTTCACCGGGCGATCACAATTTTAATTTATAACTTCCAAGACGTTCCGCAAAAAATTTTCAGTCAACTTATTGACTTTGTAGTTGATTTTCATTCGTTAGCAATCGGTCGCATTTGGATTTGTATAGCTAAATCCATTAAACTGTGTTTGATCCATAGATTGTAAGATTGTTTTTTCAATCGGAGTAAGACGAGGTTTTTCTTTGGTAAAGGTTCGATCGAAGTAATGAGTGTCGAGTGGATGAAACTGCAAAAAAAAAAAAAAAAGAAAAGAAAGAAAATGAATTTTTCCTATAAAGTAGATAAGAACTAAATAAAAAGTTCATTTCGAAGAAGTTTTTGTTTTTCATATCAAACTACTAACCACTCTTGGTTTGTAGGGTGGTTCCACCTCCTTTCGTTCGAGTCTCGACCAGTCTAAGCCACGAAAGAAATCATGAGCCATCACGTCATCTCCAGAGTTACATCCTAAAGAACCTAATCGTTTGGTGGCTTCTTTCTCCAATAACTGAAAAATATTTTTTTGCACGTTATTATATGGTTTTTATAAAATGAAAAAATGAGTAAGTATGTTGGTACATTTGAAAACGTCCTTTTTATCCTTGATAATAGAAAATAAAAAAATGGTCATTATTCTGGCAGATGCAGAAGAGGTACGAGCACATTAAAAAATAAATGGGCTATGTTAATTGTGGGGTTCATCCCCAAAACCTGCCAAAATAGGTTCGGTCTATGCGCAGGCACACAACGAGGTGCGCGTTGTAAATAATATTTATGAACCGCCAATCAAGCTCATGTTGATCAGTGGGTAAGGGTAAAACTTGATACTCGCTGATAATAGCTCTGTTTGATAGGACTACATCAACTTACACCAACCTACACCAAGAGGGTGATTCCACAAATTCAGGAATGTTATGCGACTATGGGTCAAGATTTACTTGAATATTTGTGGAATATCCCTACCAGTGTAGGTTGGTGTAAGTTAGTGTAATCCTATCAAACAGAGCTAATATATCGAGCAAACACGCATAAACCTGTGCCATTGCATCCTACCAGTGCCAGTGTGTACGGGGTAGTGATGTCAAATATCGATGTTTTTTCGTATTGATACAGTATTGATATGTCTGTGAGAATATCGATACAATTTCAATATATTGATATTTTTTACAATGTGCCATTTATACGTTTATTTAGCGATAAATTTGAAAAAAGAGGAAGAGGAAGTAGGATTTAAAAACAAGACACTGAATATTATCGTTATTTATTCACAATTCAAAAATTAAAACTGATGATTAACAAAATATAGTACAGTTTTCATTTCATAAAAACTTAAATTCCCATTCCCAATTTGCAATTTGCAATTTCAAACGGATATCGATAATGAAAGGAAAGTATCGATACTTGAAATATCTATATTTTTGAACAAATATCGATACGTATCGATATTTTTGGCATCCCTAGTACGATGATTTGGCTCTTCGTATATGGTCAGATGAACATGCTATGGGGTAAAAATTTATAGATTCCAATATTTTCTGGTGGGAAACTCTGTTCCCATATTAATTTTCTTAGTTTTTGATGTCATTTTGTAATTTTATATACACCTCTTCGTAGTGATCCAATTTTTTCCTTTGAAGAGATCGATTTTGAAAAATCAATTTCCAAGAAATTCGATCATGATATTGAAAAAAATCAACAGAAAAAAATCGATCAATCAAAAATTGCTCTGTTTAGATTCAATTTTTCATTAATGATAAAATAAATATAAAAAAAAACAAGATCGCGATTTGAAATGAGAAGTGAATGAGAACATTTCAATTCTCAATATTTCATTAATCATTAACAATTATTTTATCATTCATTGTGGAATATTTTGTTTTAGCATAAAAACAAAATAAAAATAAGAAAAAGCAAAAAATAATGCGACCGATCTTCTGATATTAACAATCGATTTATTTTGATTTCTTACAGATCGATTATTTGTGAAATCGATTGTTTTGGTGATCGATAATCGATCAAAAATCGGGATCACTACCTCTTCGTCAGATTTTCGAATAGTCTTAACTTTTTCATAATACCAAAATTTCCTGAAGATGAGTTAGATGTTTTATATGTTACAGAAATTCATATCACAGACTTGCAAAATGTATGTAAATCTCCAAGTCAGACGAATTAACATTGTCAATTACCGCTATTAAGATGGATTTTGCATTAGTTGAAAGGTATCTGGGGTATTGAGGTTGTTCGTGACAAATACTCCAAAATAATTGATCTTCATCACCTCCGCTGAAAGGCGACTGACCGATTACCATTTCGTATAATAAAATGCCGAATGACCACCAGTCAACACTTTGATTGTATTTCAATCCTTTAATTATCTGCAAAAACATTCAGTTGAAAAGATTAAAATAATTACCACCTAAGTACGATCATGGGTAGATTTTGATAACAGCCAGGAAAGTTTTATCTGTCGCCCAACTCTATCTTTCAAAAATCTACCTCATTCTCCCCACCCAGTGGCAGATTTAAGGAAAAATGTGCGGTCAACAAATCAGCAAAAAGGTTTGATGCAAGAACGATAATTCGGTGAAAATTATTTTGGAACCTCTAAGAGGCTGAATTGTGCTAAAAAAAAAAGGGTACTTTTCCACAAAAAATTATGTTTTCGGGATTTTCTTGTTGAATATTATTTGTCTCTGTTCCTTGTACACAATTTTTCTTTTTCCAAAAAATATTTTGGGGCTGAATATCTGTGTTAGGGGCTATGCTCCCAGCCCCTTCAAATCCGCCTATCCTATAAACCTACCTAACCTACGATTAACTGGTGTAGCATCGTCGATAGGTGTATCTACTATTATTTTTCTTCATAAATTTCTGCAGGCAAATAGACTGCTTGCGAAATACGAATAATTAATCAATGACCTTTTTTGGAGTCGTGAAGTTGGTTACATTGCGAATTAGTCAAGCAGAGCAATTTGGACAGTTAGAGAAATAAAGGTTCTTAGAAGTAAGTTGAGGGTTTTGGAGTCATGATTAGTTACGTTAGGCGAATCGGAGCAATTTGGACAGTCGAAAAAAGAAAGGTTCTTAGAAATGAGTGGAGGCTGAATTTAATGGTTTGACAGCAGTTACTCCCATTCAACTAAATTGGTGTTGAAAAACTTATACCTGTACTTCAATATATGAGTGTGAGACGAATTTTTAAGGATACAACTATTCATCAACTTTCTCAGGACTTCTGCTCTCATTCTAATTGATTTGATGCACTTAGATTTACTCAATCAAAATTTAGTTTACCAAAATTAATACGAATTCGGATTAGGTAAGTTATTATAACTTGTTATCACATTATCGAATGAAATAAAAGAATATTAAAGTTAGATATAATTATGTACAACCTCGTAGTAATAAATTATTATTAACAATAAATAATGACGAATTTTCCCCAAAATTTTATCCGAAGATATTTTCAATCTCTATTGATTAGGTAAATTTTACTTCACTCTAATTTGGTAAGTACTTTGGTATATACTTACTTAATTAAAAACAAAAAAAAAACAAAGTTGTACATTGGTTTAACTAAGATATCTACAAAATATGGGCTTACCAAATCCGCCATTTTGTTCTTTTTTTGTTTTTATAATAATTACAAGTTTTGCAAAAAAATGCAGATTTTTTCAGTTTTTAATATATTTTTAGGCATTTTTAGACAGAACTTTGTCATTCTTCATTGGAAGGAAAGTGGAATATCAGGTTACCTTTTTTATAAATATTTCTGCAATAAATCATAGCAAACTCACAAAATTTCAATATTTATGGATATGGAGACTTCTGATTGTGAGAAAACGGAAGAAGATATGGATGTTTTGTGCCAAATTTACACATCTTGGACCAATTTTTTTTCAAATTGACGTAGGACCAAAATGGCCAGTTCAGTATGTTTGTATTTTATAGTTCCCTAGTTGAACGATTTAGGTACCTACCTATTTCTGTTAATCAGGAATGATTAAATAGAAAAAAAAATTAGGATTTTTTATTCAAGAAATTTGTTCAAATTTATTGAAGGAAAGAGGAGGCTATGGGTAAATTTCCGGAAGAAGCTAGTAAAGTTCCTGTGTTGAAAATTCTCGTATTTATTGCATCAAACCAGTTTAATTAGTTAAAATACAGTTTTTTTATTTTTTTTTTATTTTGTAATACTCATCCAAAAGTAAATGTTTCTGTAACTACTTACGTCTAGAGTGTGAGAAAAGAAGTGAATTTAAACACGCGATAAGACAAGCCCGTAGCCAGACAGTTTTATCAGCAGGAGCTATTGAAATTGTTGGGGGGCGCACTTTCACTCATGGCAGTGGCGTAGGTACCCCCCATTGACAAATAGGTGCTAAAAAAAACAAAAATTTTTTTCACTCCTTTCGTTTTCTTCGAAGATGAAAAAAAAAACACCATATGGCGCCTTTACCTTTATGCATACAAATATGCCCAAAAAATGCCAGGACGGGCTGGAACTTGTCTAGACCAGGCGGAGCCCGGTCTATCCTATACCTAGCTACAGGCTTGCGATAAGAAGTTAGAATTTGCCAACGAACATATGAATTATACTAGAGGCAAAATACACTACGTTTTACACGATGTTCAGTGAGGCCAGCTACCCCCACTCCACGCCCCATTTAAAATACATAGGAAATAAGCGTTTTTACCCGAATTTTTGGTCACAATTCTCTTATTTAATGAGACAGCTACTTTTTTGTGAAAAATTAAATTTTAGAGGAAGTTTTAAAAAATAAGATGAATCCAAAAACAAAAAGTTTAGGCTCTTAGAAGTCGAGAAAATTAAAAAAGAAGATGAAATCATGCATCAAATTTGCTCAGTTTAATGTTATCAGTAAACTTAAATCTAAAAATGATCAGAAGCAGTGAATTCATGACAATGAGTGGTTATAATTAGTTTTCTTTAGGGTTAAATTTACTGATAACAAATTAAGCCAATTTAATGCACAATTTAATTTTCTTTTTCAATTTTCTCTGCTTCTTAAGGCTTAAACTTCTTGTTATTAGGCTAATTTTATTTTTTGGAACCTCCTCTAAAATTTCATTCACTACAAAAAAGTAGCTATCTCATTAAGAAAGAGAATTATGGTCAAAAATTTGTGTAAAAATGCCTATTTCTTATGTATTTTAAATGGGACATATAGATTTAATGGAGTGTGGGTTGCTGGCTTTGTTGAAAACGAGCGAATTGTGCCTCTAGTATTGATTCGGCACATGCCCACTTGCAAATGAATTCACTTTTTGCATAGTTATCTTGGCCACAAATTTTAACTTTAGATTTTGCCTACTTTACACGTTACATCTTACTCATGCCACACTAACGCAAAAAAAAAAGGTAAATTTTTCTCCACTCCTCTTTCTACAACTTTTCATGTGGGTATTGTAAACAATAGGTGAGAGACACAAGTGCGAAATAGAAGATTGCTACTCCTGTAATTTGAATCCCTCAAATTTGGCTCCTGCTGCAATTATAAACTAGTTTTGAAAACGCCAATTTTCGCACTTGTATTCCAAATAATTAATTTTTAACTGAATCTAAACCATGTGTTTGAAAAATGGAACCAACGAAATTTGTTATTCACACCAACATTTGGACAAGTTTAGAGTACTGTAGGCAATTTATTGTTAATTTTCAATATCCACTCACCTCTGGAGCCATGTAATCAGGAGTACCACAAAACGTATCCGCTGTTTTATCTAAATATATTTGTAATTTGCACATGCCAAAGTCAGCAATACGAACGTGTCCGTTAAAATCTAGTAAAATATTATCTAATTTCAAGTCTCTGAAATGTACAAATGTAATTGTGAGTTATAAAATGTGAATATCTACCCTAATTGATTAACATATTTCAAGCTACCTAGTAGTTGAGTAGGTAAGGTAACCTATGCAAAATTTGAATATTTTTGAGAAACGAAAAATGTTTTATTATTCTCAAACATTCGTGTAATTGAACATTATAAGGACCATATTTTTAGTTCTCATTTAATATTCACTTAACGTCAGAGGCATTTCAGTTAAGTGAAATAACATAAGTGACATTTGATCACACTTAAGTTTTCCCTAAAAATTTGTACTAAAGTGGAAAAAATGGCGTTTTAAATAAATCGATTACACTAATTATTTTTCCTCTTAAGAAGTAAAAGAGTTTATTTAAGTAAACTGAATATCTAAGAATATGGCCCAATGTGTTCCAAAGATATTTTGATCTTTTAAACTTACCGATAAACGATGCCTTTTCTGTGTAAAAATCTTAACCCTGAGACGATTTCAGCAGCATAAAATCGTGCACGACCTTCATCGAAACGTCCTGACTGTTGTATATGGAACATCAAATCTCCGCCATTTAAGTATTCCATAACAAAAAATAAATGCGACTGCAAAAACAAATAATGTTATTGATTCGTTCAAATGAAAAAAATACGCTGCGCATAGAAGAATATCAGAATAAATTTTGGAAAAGCTTACCTTCGAGTCAAAATAATATTTATTTTAAGTAGGTGTACAGCTGTCGATACATAACAAGAAATTTTATTTTTTGTCAGCTTAGATCAATTACATTTTTCACTCCTCAATAAAAGATACACAGTGAGTGCGTATCATTGATCTGATGCAAGAAGTCAAATCCTTTTTCGTGTTAACTTAGGTTTTTTTCAAGTTTTGGTACTTTTTTTTTAAGTATCACTTTGACATTTTTCCTGTTCCTTATAAATTTTGTTTAAAAGTTCTCAGTTTCTTGGGTCCATGTTAGCGAGGAGAAGGGAGTGAGAGGTTTAATTTCATTAATTACCTATTAGGTATACACCCTTCGTAGCGACTAAGTCTTCGAAAAATAATAAAACTGATAGTTTTATAAATATTCCGTTGAGCTCACCTGAGTTTGAAATGTGCAAAATAAATGGCACAAATACGGGTGCTTAGTGCTAAGTGTGAGGACTTTGCGTTCGATTAGGGTGCATTCTACGTCGTCGTCTTCCAAAACAATGTCTTTTTTCAGACATTTCACGGCGTAGTAGTTTTCGGTTCCTTTAAGTTCCGCCAATAATACCTGAAATTTATGATCAAACGATGGTCTATTAGAATACGGGGTGTCCAAAAATGGTCGCCCAAGCCGAATGGGTCTTGTAGAACTTATCGAGAAAAGCATAAGGTTCTCATTAACGTGGGGTTTAAAATTGTTTCAGAGATGCAAACTTTCATGTATGTGTGTGTGTTGAATAGGTTGCGTATTCATTCATTTAAAGGAAAAATTTACAAAAGATGTCAGTACACGTACAAAGGTTGCGTGTTTGAATGTAACCAACGGAATTTTTTTTTTTCCAGATTTAAAAAAAAATGAACATTAAACAGGCTAAAATGTCAATAAATTTACTCCGATTTCAAATAAATTCAATTTTGTAAATATTGAATATAGGGACCTGGTTAAAAAAACGTTTTTTAATGTACCCGATGAGTACAATTAGACGCACTCATCGAAAATCAAATGTGAAGAATTTTTTGAATTTCCTCATTTGATTTAACTATGAAAATTTTAAAAATTTGAAAGCCTCGTATCTCTGAAACAATCAATTTCAAAGCCCATATTAACAGAAATGAATGAGTTCTACAAGACCCATTTGGTTTGAAAGACGATTTTTGGACACCCTGTATATAGGTATCTTGTTTCAAAATCGTCCTCGTGAAAACGTATAGCACAGAAAAAAAGCTGGTCTACGTGTACGTGCATTTATAGTTACCTTGCCAAAACTTCCTTTTCCCAAAAGTTTAATGAAATTAAAATCGTAAATGGCGTATTTCTTAAATCGAGGTATCGTTGAGGCTGGAGCAACAATACGACCATTGTAGGAATGCTCAATTCGATGGCGATAAGAATACGCTTTTCTTGTACTATTACCACCATCTAAATTTATACTTTCGATATTTAAATCCTGATTGCTTGAGGTTCGCGAAGGAGATGCTGAACTCGACGATTCTGTAAGTCGATGATTAAAAAATGGTTACTCTTTTGAATGAATACCTAAAAATAAAGAATGATAATGGAAACTCTCGTTAAAAATAACTTTACATTGTTAGGTGTTTTCATTTTGCCCACCATATTGACTGAGACGATTATATACGGGTATATTTAGTCGATTCCAAATGTATTTCGTCAGGCCGGTCTCACTTTTATCTAATTGTTTTCACGTTCTCCACCCACATTTCACAAACATGTAGTTATAACCGTTTTGTTTTTTGAGTAAATACAAATGGGAAACCAACTTTTGGCTTTGAAGTTTTACATTATCTCGTAAACATTATCTGACTTTGCTTACTGTAGCATGAGATAGAGGCTAAATATGTTTTTTCCACTTATATTTTCTCCTCTGCTGCTTCACAAAGAAATAAATTATATGAATATGAATAAAAGTAAATTAATACCAAGGCTACAGCAATTCGCAAGGTACAACCGTATATTTGGCGAATCTTATACTTATGAAAAATTTTGCAATATCTATTTATAATTTAAAAATTTTTGGGACAGAGTAAAAATTTTTGTAAAATAATACGAAATATAGGCTAGCTATGTAAATATTCGTGAGAATAAGAATAATTTCTTATATTCACACGGAATTTAGCTCAACTTTAACTGCTTTTATGAGGGCTAATATAATTTCTCGGAAAACAAATTCGTTAATTCCTCTCAAATCTACTTATATTCGTAATTAATTTTAGACAAGATCTCCAATTAATAATCGCGATTTTTTCACTTATCCTAACGGAACTGAAATTTTGATGATAGATATTAGAAGATAATTTATGAAATAGGTATACACGAATGCAATTTTAGGAAGATAATTAATAAAATGACAAGGAGAGTAATAAATTAACAATATGACTGACCATAGGTGAAAGGAATACTGAACATTGAAATTCTGTCTGAAAATATAGACACGAGATAAAAAGTTTCGATTATCTTATTTACACAATCCACCATTGTTAACGTACGAAAACAAAAATTCAAAATTTGACTTGTGAACATGAATTTACATTGACTAATTTGGTTTTTAATAAATAAAGTGCGGAAAGCACTTTCTTAAAATAGGAAGGTTGATTTGAAAAAAAATCTCGGTGGTACCCCCTTCGGAAAGGTGGATTTCTCCTATAATAGACAGAATTTTAAATCATGTGTATTGCGGGTCGGGTTCATACGGAATAGGTTTCGAGAATTTTGTTTTTGCGATGAAAACTTCATAATATAGCCATCATTCAGAAACTAATGGGAGAATTTGGCCCATCTTCGAAGTTAACTGAAATATATATACAAGAAGTACGCATTTGCAAAATTTTTTTTTCAATTCGTAAAAAAATTATGCTCTCTAGTTTGTCTACTGATTTCGTTATGTAATTATCTCATAATATACAGGGTATCCGAATTTTATTAGGCAGAACATGAAACATGAAATAAATTCATGTACAAAAAGTTGTATATTTCCAAATTAAAGGCGCTATTGTGTTGGGAACATTGAAAAATAGCAAATTTTCAATCCTGACTGCAGAAATGTTAATCAGCAAAATACAAAGTTTGACTTAGAGAAATGGTAGTAGAGGATAAGAAGAAGAAGAAAAAAATATTACCATGTTTTGTCCATTCTTAAAATTGACACAACTGAAAAACACTGAAAATTCGGAAAATTGCACTTTTTTTTTTAATTGGCCAAAAAGGCTGAATTAAAATACGTCATGTGGTACACCATGATTGCCTGTTTAGCGCCGCCATGTCTACCTAAAAATCATTGTTCTTTACTGATCGAGCACTATACATAGAGTCACATATTTTACTGGTTTGCTAAACGAAGTCCGGACACCCTGTGCATGACATTTTTTATTCAACTTTTCTCACAAGGTTTTATATTTGGGATAGTTGTTGAATTTTCGATAATTTTTATTCAGTTTTCTTTTCGTTCGTCCATCAGTGAGAAGTGTGTAGTTTTAGTTTAACTATAATAGTGGTCTGCGTGGCGTAGTGTTTAGATGCTTGGCTTTACAACCGAAAGAGATTGCGAGTTCAAAACCAACCACCTCCACATTCCCGACCCAAGATGGCGGTTCATTCGGTTCGGTTCTATTGGAGCTTAAGTACGTGATTGAAAATTTCATACTGGTAGACCACGGGTCAACGGATCTTGACCATCCCCTCTTTCACTCTGATCGCAAATATATCTTCCAGACGCTGGGTAAAATGGCTACCTACCTAGTAGCCAAAATTCAATTAATTTAAAAAAAAAAAAAAGTAAGACAAAGAGAATTCAGTGTAGTTAAAATTTTTCATTTTATTCCCGATTTGTTATTTTTTTTCTGTCTCCTAATTAACAATCATTAAAAATCAAGGATGATTCTTATTTGTTCATTTGATTAATACCGGAATCACATTATCATTCCCTTACTCCATGGCTGGCAAGTTTTGTGTAGTGTGTGTAGCAATCGCTACACATGAGAAATTCCCAAGTGGTTTTCGCTACACATGGGAAATAATTACGTTTACACACAATTACTCTTTATTTTGTGCAAAATTTGCACCAAAAAAAATTTTTTTTTTTTCGTTACACATGGGAAAATGAAAAGTTGCCAGCCCTGCCTTACTCCCAGTCTTTAATTTCACGAAACCAAGTTTCTATCTTTGGTGACCTTATTTGAGACAAAGTTTTACTAAAACGTCTTTCAAAATTTCGTTTCAGACAATTAGTTTTTTTAAATATTTATTTTTGCTGCGGTTTGGACCATGACTAAAATTATTTTTTGACTGTTGCGAGAAAGAACAAAATCGTAAATGAATGTAGTTGTCTTTAATTTTTTTGTTGTTTTTGTTATTTCTAGAAATTTTGTTGGTTGAATAGCGCTTTTTATGTAACATTTGATGGTAAAAACGAAAATACAGTTTCAGTCTGAATATAAATGACCGAATGTTTGGAAAACATGGATGGTTGGGAGACGTCCATTTCAAATAAACTGATTCGAAACCAGAAAAAAATAAAAAAGAAACTTTCTGAAACTTTTATATCATTTTTCCACAAACAGTTGGAAAATCTATTAAATGTAACGTATTTCGTATATATGATTTCACTTGATCTTTGAATAATAAAATTATTTAATTAGTTATATAATATTCCTTAAATAAGTATACTGTATAGTGGGCCATAGTTTCCCTATGTTTTATCTTTCACAAAGTATTAAATTAGGCTTAGGCCTACTATCTGTTTATATCCAAAAACATCAAATAAAAAATTAATTATTCGAAACTTTTTCCTTCAACTTTTCTCAGTTAGTATCATTAGAGGAAAAGAGAGATCGAGAGGGAAATACTTGTTCAAATAGAAAGTTTGTTTGCTGTGGCAGATCACAAGATTTGAAATGAGGGAGATTTATTTTGAAAACTCTGATGAGGTTCTGTAATAAGTTCTCCTGTTTAGAAAATAAGAATATCGATATTTTTGATGCAAAAATTATAACTGATTTTGTATTTCAACTCCAAATTAACTATATCTAGTAAAATAGATAGGAAATGTTCAATAGTAGGTAGGTAAATAATTATTTTTCATGCATAAATATTTTATTGGTCATTTAGAAAAATTCTAGGGTGATTAGATTCAAATTCAAAAATTGTACAAAATCAAGTATCAAACTGATTGAAAAATGGAAATTATTCCGTTATAGGTGTACTTGTAGCCCACACATTCATTTAAAAATTGAGCTTTTCAAATTTAAATGATTATAAAGTACCTATATCTTTATTTTCTTCAACGTGGCCAAAAGTCGTTAATTCACTGTCGTCGTCTGTAGCTCAATGACGTCAGTGAGTTTGTATTTGTGAAACAAATATAGAAATTTTAAATAATTCTTTTTGATGTCACTTAGTATTGTTTTCCTGTAAAACGTAAAATTTGTATCTTTGATTTTACTCGATAAGAAAGAGCTGAAATTAACTTGAAGATAAATGTTCTTATTTCGTGTAAATAAGTACACAGTTTAATAGGTTAAATCTATATCTCGAATTCACATTCATTATTAAAATGGTAAACAAACATAGGTAAGTATTTAAGTTTTGATAGCATGCCAAAAAACAAATTTGTTACTCACTATAGGTATTCCTTTTTTTGAACGTTCATTTTATAAATTACTAAGTAGACCACATAATATAAGTTTTTAGATACCTACTTATGTAGTGTATTTTTATTTTTTTCAAATTGTTCTAAAAAATTGTTTGAATTTCTATAGAGAATTATCAAGATTTGGTAACCACTTTTATATTATAGGTTATAGTGCAATACATAAATTTCCTATACAGAGTGTTCAGTTCGTATCTGCCCAATGGGAAAATACACTCAAATTTTGTTTTGATGTTCAAAATGTTTCAATTATTTTTGTATAGTATGGTGAATAGGTTTTCAGACGCAAAATTTCATATGAGAAATCAAGTGGTAAAAGGATCAATCATCGATGTTGAGGAAAATATTAGCAAAATTTCTGACGGATGAGCTCCAACAGTTCAGAAAAACACGATTTAAAGCATGAGAAAATATTAATTCAAATGCCAAGTCGTTAGACTTTCAAACATTAAAACCTTATTTTACAATAGGTAAATATTCGAATAAACCTCCTTCTGTGATAACACAATGACTTAAGTGATCATAAAACTCAGTTCTTACTCGAGCCAAATGCAATGCATTGAAGTTTCTGTAACGTGCCAAAATATCGATTGTTCCATAATTATTATAATCGTCCCACGTGGTAACTTTACGTTTTGATTGGCCCTCACAAAAAAAATTAAGTCACATAGAGTTGAATCTGATGATTGTGGAATTGCTCGTATGAACATGAAACTTTCGCCATTCAATTTCTCGTCAAATTTTGACTTAAAAAAGTTGTTCATCATGCTTTTCAAAAATAATGGAACTTTTTATGTTACAAGAACAAAATTTGTGTGTATTTTCCTATGCGGAAGTTGTTGCGAAGTGAACCCTCGTACATATTATACTGTACCTCCAATAATGGTACTTGAAAAAACAAAATTGTATTGTAATCTAATAAAAACTAAATTTGGCAGTTTGAAAGGAGTCGTTAAAATTTGTCCGGAAAAATAAATAAACTCTCACTGAATCAAAGCAGTCTAGGTGAAAGCAGGATTGCTGTTATTTTTTATTTATTCAGCACTATCTTTCAAACTGCAAAAATCATAATAGCGACGTATATAAAGATGTCATTTTTGTAAATTTTGTGGCACTAGCAGTGACTTCCTAAAAAATTTTACAGGAGGGTGAATGCGTTCAAATTTGTTAACCAAAAAAAAGGCCTATAGCCTATATAAAGATCGAAATTGATATCTTCCTTTTTTTTTGATGTCGAGTTAAGAATATTCAGATCTGCCCACTACTCTCAAAATTTTCCGATTTTCCCACTCCCGTCCAGGGTAACAGTCACCTGGCTGCGTTTGAAATTGTAACTTAGACAGTCCTATATGGTGTGATGCAGATGTGACGTGTTTTTTTGGAGACAGTTAGGATAAATTTTTCATGATTCTATTATAGTTTGGCTACAGTGCATTTTATAGTGTGGTAACTTTGATGTTGCCCCTTAGGAAAAATATGTAGTTTATGATCCCAGTAAGCCAAATCCCGCTGATACACACCCCATATCTTCCAAAACCCACTCTACTAAATTGCTGAGCTGGTAGACTGTCAACTACATCTGGTAGCCACCAAAATCTTTGCAAGCCCACATAGCTAGCCAGGTTATCGTATTTTACCTGCTTTATACCTTGTAAAAAAGTTCAAAAAGTTATCCAAGAATAGCCATGCACCCGATGTGGTGCTCAAATATAAATTAGATATCACAATGCTAAGGTTTTTACAAAGATCTGGCCATGCCAGAGTAAAAAAATTAAACCATTATATAAAAACATATCGTTTAATGGTGAAAAGTAAAAATATGAAAAAAATCACAGAGAGAAAAGTAAAAATATGTGTTTATCTATTGACGGACAAATGCTAGTTGATCGATCTGGCTACAAAAATAATTTATAATAGTTGTGAAATATATAGCCAGTCGGTCACAAAAAAGAAGGAGGAAAATATTTACCTAGGTAGGTACAAACACATTTAATTATTATATTCAACCATCAACGTAGTGTTATAGAGGGAAAGAATAAAAACACATTTCAAAATGGAGGCAGAAAGTTTGTTCATCGTGAGCAAACCTAGGCTAATGTAGTTAACCTAACCCATGTACTCACGGAGAATTTTATTATTAACGGGAAGTTTTATTTAATTAATTAATTTTATTTTTATTTCATACTTATTTTCATAATAAATAATGTGTCCAAGAGTGTGCAAAAAATTATTAGGGGTATTTTTATTTTTGGGGATTTATGTCATGCCAGGTTGTACCTGTCAAATATATAGGATTTAAGTTTTCTTGTTATAAAAAGTGGTCTGTAAGTATTCGAATGTTTGAAATTAACTTATCTAAAATAAGATTCAATGAGAAATCAAATGCTGCTGGTTTGAAGTTGATACAAATAAAATTGGCGGAGATATAGTTGAATATTAATCATGAAGAGTTAGTATTTTTGGCAGAAATTGAATAAAAACTGAACATAATGAAATTCAGTGGACTGTATTTAGTATGTATCTGCACAATACAAAACTAAATGAAGACTATGATAAATTACAGGTGCTCAAACTGCTTTCCTTCTGCCAGAATGCAGTGCCCCAATGGATGTAAAACACCGTTCTTACTCAACTCAGCTGTTGAGCGTTAATATCTGTACAACAAGAAGAAATGGCATCTTGTAAGACACCTATAGTTTCATAGAATCATCCCAGATCTTAGATATTTGCTTACTGAATTTCATTATGTTTAGTTTTCCATTTTACGCATCGGGTCATTAATCTATTTATTGTCTCATTGTATTTCAATCAATCTTGTTATTATAAAGATTTTTATTACTATTTGAAAATGCATTTCATGATTTTTGAATTAATATGGCTGAAGGAAAGCGAACATACAATTTATTAGTTTGGAATTGAAAATGCTTTTAGAGTCGGTTTGTGAAAAAGTCTCCGCCACCTGATTTTTACGAATGTTTTATGAGTCAGGAGTAAGAGAAAGGATAAATAATGATGGTAAAAAAGTGGAGGGAGAAAATGGTAATAAAAAATAGAGTGGAGGTGGTAATTTTGTGTAGTTGCTTATGGAGCAAATACAAAACTGAAAGAAAACAAAAAAATGAACAACACTTTTTTTTTTTAATTTTCATTTATTTTTAATACTTTCCTCTCATTCTTACAAATATAGTGAAACCTGTGAATTTTTTTATTTGCTTAGTTTAATTTATTACCAACATGCACATGATCTCATTGCAAATTCAAATCTGTTTTGTTGTAATTTTATAGCTAGACAGTTCAGTTTTTTGTAACAGTAGTTTTGAGAAATTACTGAGAAATTTTTAAAAAATTTATCTTCACGAATTTTATTTCAAAAATTTTCATTCATAAAAATATACTGATACCGAAAATTGCGTAAAATGAAATTTTGGTTTCTGATAATAATTCTTCCTAAGGGCATACCACCTGAAAAAAATCTTAAAATGATGGAATGAGTCTTCTATCTTCATTAAAGTCGTCAAATAAGTTCGTATGTTTTAATCACACCCAACAGTTTTCACTTTCCAATTAAATTTATGGTTTGGGGTATGGCTAACTTTTCTTCTCTCACGGGCAATAGATTCTGTGGCAAATATAGGCAGGTGTTCTGGGTAGGTACATTTAAAAAAAAAAAGGCATAATTTATGTCTCCGTAACTAACAAATTTATATGAAAAGTTGCACGTTTCAAGTATTTTAACTTCAAATATTTAATAATTCTTTTAAATATATCGTAGATAGCCTAAATTATAAATTTATTTTAATATAAGACTTGAATTTATCAAAGTTTCAATACCTAAGTTATTTCATTTCTGAGAATTTCATTAGCGAATAGCAATCGTGCCTTTTCGTGAATAAAAGTACCTAATTAATTAGATCTAATAAATTTGAAACTTACCTTTTTTTAGCGTTGTTAGTGCTTCAACAATTAATTTTTGATTAACACCACACAAATTTGGCATCAGTTTTTCGCATTTTTTGTGACAATTTACATCGCAATCTATGTATCGGATTGATGAGATATGGAAAATAATTAAACGATTTCATTCGTGAAAAAGTTTTTTAACAGGGGAAACGAAACATTTTGTTCAACTGCGGTCAGAATGACCAGTAGACAAATTATCTAATTTGGTGCCTAACACGAAGAGTTTCAAATTGTTATGGTAGATATAGCTACCCGCATAAAGTATGTAGAAAAAAAAAATTAAATTAAATTTTTTTCATGAACGTAGCCAGCAGAACTCTAGTAGAGGTGAGGGATTCGGTATTAGAAATGCTCGAATCTCACATTTCTGGTTCATTCATAATTGAAAATAAAACAGTAACTCAACGTTACCAAAAGGAGCCTCACGGAACTTAGCTCCCCTGAAAGAAATTATCACCAAAAACAATCAGCTCAATTAGAGAGAAAACTAAATTTTTGGATTCTTGTAAGTACAAATACAATTATTCTTACTTTTTTTCTTTTCGCTTATAGTTCATTTTGGTTACTTCAAGTTATTGTGGGCTCCTTGCAACTAAAAAAAGACCCTGGTAAAAACAGATGATTTTTTCTAAATAATTCAAAAATATCTGTCACATTTTTAAAGATCAAACCTGCACACCCCAGTGCGTAGCCATGGAGTTCAGACTTCGGTAACTACCTACAAAACAACTAATATCAATAACGCAAAAAAATACTCCTATAATTATAGTTATGAGGTTTGTATTCTTTTCACGAAATTTCGACACCGAGTCGACGTCTTTGAACTCTGTCTTGAACAGGTGTAAATAGTTTTTGATAATGTTGAGTGTCGTAAAAAAATTTACTCTTTGGTTAATTTGTAATCTTTTGAATTCGATTCTTCATGATGACTTCCCATTAAATTGTTTCTAGAATTCGATGTTTATAAATTCTGGTTCGATAAATAAATCTTGCAAGGACGGGCAACCAAAAACAATTAAAAGTTGCCTATCTATATACGAAGTATACAGATTATATTATTATATCTACGGTATCACATACTCTTTTTAGTAAAAAAATTTGTTTAATTCTTCTTTTTGAACTAGTGGTGGGAAACATTTTTTTCAAAATACGAGTTTCAAAAATTTTTTTTTAAAATATTTTCTTACAAAAAACTTTAATTTCAAATTTATTTACTTATTCCAAAATAATAAATTTCAAAATTTTTTTTTCAAAGAAATTACTGAAGTATTTTAAGTAGCCAGATTAAAAACTGGTAAAAATTTTAAATTGATAAAATACAATAATAATAAAATAATAATATGACAATATTTTTGGTTTTTAATTAAAGTAACCTTTTTCAAGTCCAAACAAGAAAAGAAACAAAGTGTATTTTAACATGTGCGAAGTATAGTGGCTTTAAACAAGAAGTGTTCACAGATCCAGAAGATTGTACAATCAGAGATGCAACACAGATGCTTCGACTGTCCTTAGCTTTTGTACTTATAGAGAGTATCATAAATTATATTCAAACTATATGTGCTGAAATTCCTAGAGACTTGCTTCCGTTTAAAATTAATATTTTGAAAAAAACAATGATGTTCCAGGACAGCAAGTGGCAATAGCTACGTGCAGGTTTGAGTATTTTCTTTTGTAAATATTAATAATTTTATTAACAAAGTTTTTGGAAAATAATATTTTATTTATTTTTGAATTAATACTTTTTTGGATAAATAAATTTAAAATTAAATTTTTTAGAACAAAATATTTTGAAAAAAAAAAAAAAAAAATCGGAACTCATATCTTAGAAAAAATGTACCCTAACCGTCGTACCCATTGAAATAATTGATACAAGTCTGTATGAATAATTTGCTTAGCAGCAGCCAGCAGGTATTTTTTTCTTATTAAGGTGCGTTTACATTAAGTGAACATTCGCTGTTAGTTCGATCTTTTTCCATATTCACACGTTTATAGGATGTTTGTCGCTACTTACTCGGGTAGCAAGTTTCGTTCGTTCTTTGTTTGTTTGATGGTCGTTTACATCAAAAGAGCAAAAAAAAGTTCGTTTTTCGTTTGATGTAAACGCAGCTTCAACAGCTGTAATAAAGAAATGGAAATTTAAGTTTCATTCATTCAATTTCTGGTGTATCCCCAAGAAAATTTCATTATTTTACTCATTAAAGGTATAAAAATATATTTTCACTATTTTAGGTACTCATTAAGGGTGTAAAAGTTCATTATTTTTTTCTACTAGATACCTACCCAGAAGTTTATTTGAGAGCTTTCACTTGAAAAACCATTGCGAAAAATTATGTTATTTTAGCTTATTTATTCACAAACATTGAACTTAGGACAGAAGATAATTAATAAAAATAGATGAAATTCATTTTTATAATTTCGTGAAAACAAACTGGTGACAATTCATTGGGTATAATATTTTTTTCTTTAAACAACAACAATAGAAAAAGAAACAAAAGGCAGTTAAAAAACATAATTTAACGTCCGCATTCCTTTTATTTTGATTTAAAATTTATTTTTCAATATGGTATTTTGGAAAGTTTCTTTTACAAATAAGTATGGAAACTTGGGAAATAAAGAGTAATAATGTGAGAATGTTTTTCTCTGAAAAGTTGAAAAATTATTTTGTTATTGCGAAAGAAGCTCAAGAATGAGCAATTAAAATATTTCTGCCCTCATTGGCTGTAATGTAAATAGAACACGTTAGAGAAAATTTCGTTCCAAATCACTAAACCCATAGGTAAGATAACTTACCTATTTTTAATATTTTAGTGTGATGTAAATTTAAAAATGAATTCTTAACACGTTTTCAATTGAAAAAATTTACTGAAAATTGATCAAACGAAAGATATTGTCGCATAAGATAATCGAAATTCAACGAAAAAGTGTCTCAAGTTTTGTTGAGTCCGACAAAATATTTCGGGTAGGTACCTAACTAATTAACTGTTGATCCACGAGGCTACGTATACAAAATTCATGTGGGTACAATAAATACAGTTGATTGAATTTCTTTACTGTAAAATAATGTTGAAGGTTTGGTAACTAATTTTTTAAGTATAGCCTACTTATTCATCGAAATACTATTTTTTTAAATTTTATTCGAAAATGATAATTATATTTAATTTTGATTGAATTTTATAATATTTTTATTTATGTTTATATCATAACAACGTTTAAAGAAAAGGTTTCAAATAATCAACGTTCATTTTCCAGTAAAGTGCTTATTTTGAATGAAATGGTAAAATATATGTTTAGAATGTAAATAGGACTTAAAATTTTTTTTTCCTCTCCACCAGTTATTCATGAGGTTTGGTCATTCATTTTTAACTTTTCTTGTATCTCATTAGAAGAAAATGTTTCTTTCATTATAATTTATTTAAGTAGGTACATTTGTTTGTAGCGGTCGAATAGACAATTCAAAAAGAATGCATGGTTTTTACAAGTTCCATTAAATTTTACGGCCCTTAAATTTTTCGCAAAAGAAACATCGTGGTTGATTGTAAAATTAATAATTTTTAGGAGAAAAAAAAAGACAGTTACTGGATAGCAGAGGAGTTCATTTTATAAAAATAATTACAGTCTAACATTAAATTAAAGAAACCTAAAAAATAATTTTTTTTTATTCGTTGCTGAAGTTTGCATTTCCTCGGAGGAAAAAAAGGAGAGTCTAAAATTAGAATAAAGGCGAGTCCAAAATTAGAATATAAGATTTTTTTTTTTTTGATCGCTGGAAACTTGTATCAATTATTTGTAATTTTTGAAACGATGAGCAACCACCATGAAAATTCTATCGCATTTGAAATGAAAACTTCCACTTCATGTTTCTTATTGAAAAAAGTTGCAGATGGTTTCCATAACCGAAAAAAGAACATGAAAAAAGAAGAAATATACCTATTATTCAAAATTTTTATTTTCGTTCTTCTCTCAAAATGTTGCACTCCACCTCCGTACCCATGCTATATACAAACGCTGCAATTCCTCTGCACTAAAAATTTTCCAATTTCCTGTTAAAGCAAATGTTTTTTTGAAATAATTTTCTCAAACTGACTCCTTACATCCATCCAAATATCTCTGCATTCCTAATTCATATCGATGTTTTTTAACACACTATCCTTATACATATTATGCAAGGTTGATTAAGGTGGTATTCCTTTCACACACAATATCTATAATCCTCTCATACTTTAACTCCTTTATTCGATTTTCTTTTAGAATTTCCCTCTTCGCTTCGTTTGATTATTACATTCTCAGTAGGTATATCTTCCCAAAGAAATTCTTAAGGCTCCAATTTCTATAGCTCCTTCTGTTTACTTTTATGTAGATGCACTCTGAACGGAATTATCATCTTCAGATCGTTTGTGATGCTCCCAAGTCCTCTGAAGTTGGTCCATCAGTCATTATATTAAAAAAAAATTTCTATTCACGTTTTTCTGCTTGCGTCTATCTTCAAGCTTATCCATCATTAAAAGTAGCCAAAATGTATACCTATACTTACGTGTCTTTCCTGGAACTCGCTTTATTTATTAATTTTTTTAATTCTCAAAGTATCCATACATCAGTTCAAAACTTTCAATTAAATCCCACAGCTTCTCGTAATTATAACGACACCTATACACTGTTTACGATAAGATGTGTGTGACGTTAAAATCATCTTCAAACGTGACGGTTGGTTGCGTAGAGAGAGAGAGGAAGAAATATAGATGCACATTGTTATACAATGTTAAGCATAATTTCGGAGAGTCTTTGTAGAGCCAACAAATATTATATGTTTCAAGCAGATGAGCGTGGATATGGTTTATGACGTTCACACTTCTTAGCGTAAACAGAGTGCCAGAATATTATACGCGCATAATATAATTACCGACATAATTGTGTTCTCTAATTTATGCATTAAGCTGTCCTTTCACCTTCCAGAGCTCCTATCTCGCAGTGATACATCTTAAAATGAGGCTGTTGATGGGTGCCACGATAGCATCTACCTACCTCCTTTCTTTTTTTATATTCTTATCTCAGACACTTCTCAAATCAAGAGATGCGTTGCCTCTAAATGGTTCAATTCATGGAAGTCTCGCAAATTGAATAATTACTGTCCATACATCTATATTATAAAATTCAGTCCTAATTTTTATATATTTATCCACGTTTTTTGTAACATTTACATTTTAATTTTGAAAAGAGGTGTTCTTCTCTCACTTCACAATTTCTCAGTTACTATTTAAGCCACAAAGCTGAGGTTTGTACTATTGAAAAGAAAAGAAAATTTGATTGAATTCTTTGCCAAAATTTATTTTTTTATTGCCATTAGTTTTTCACAAATCTGTCGAAAAAAATTGTAAATTAATGAGAAATTAGCCGTTTTTTAATTTGTCATTTATTTTGATAACTAATGGTGGAAAAAAAAAATTTTCAGCAAGGACCCCCTATTTTATAACAACAAATTCATTTTTACTATCAGATTTCACCTAAAACGAATTAATCACGAGATAACAGCAAGAGATAATACAAGAACAAAACTGGGCATTCTGCTTATCAATATATATATATATATATATACACACACAAAGAGCTCTCTGCGTAATATTTCGCCATCTACCGGACATTGAATGTACACGTACATGTATATGATTTTGGTCATCTAGGATTTGTAACTGGAGCAAGTGGAGAGGAGGTATAGACCTTCCTCCAAAGCTAATTTAGTCATATTTTCCAAAAATTTGTTGTTCGTCATTCTATGAAAACTTATTCCATTCTGTAGAGAGTGGTCCATTTACACACGACCCCATTTTTTCTCTTTGTTTTTGGGAATAGAAAAAGTCGTACAATGTGTCTAACCTTAATTTTTAGCGTAGATTTTGAATTTATCATTATAAATTATTTGAAATCTCTGTAAATACCTGAAACTGGACCTTACTTCGTTTTTTAAAATAAAAACTTCTATTTTCAGCCTTTTTTTTACAAAAAAAAAGCCAGAATTCCAAAACGGACTGTATTCATGAAGGATTTATGTGTAAACATAATAATAGTATGGTTGTGTGCATGGGCAATGCTTTGCACACACACACACACACACACACACACACACGCATACACACACACACAACCACACCCCTACGCAGCATGTAACACACACAAATGAGAGTTACAACTGTAGGAGTTACAGTCTCATTTAGCCTCTACCATAGACCGATTGCTAAGATGTTTACACATCAAAAATCCGATATTATTTTCTTCAGATTTTAAGACTTGAGAAAATTTAACGAAGATTTTACTGGTTAAAAATATCAAAATCGGTTAAGATGAAACCCCCAGAATCCTTTTACATCAGCTCACATAATCTAAATTCTGGTCGTTTTGTATACTCAGTTAGGTAACGTAATTGAAAAAAAAAAATTTAAACTAGGCAACTGAAAATTCCACACGGTAAAATTACCTTAAATTTAATAATTTATAATACCTATAATTACCAGTATTTTAATGATTTTTTATGTCCGATTATTTGAATAAACGTCAATAAAATATTTCGTCACATAGGTAGACATAGTACATAATACCTATGTTTTTTTTTTTTCTGGAAAATTTCCTATTAAATTTTTCGATTTTGAAAAATAATTAATTCCCTACCTATCGATGTGCAATATTTACTGGCTGAGCTCCGATGATAATAATAAAGTTGCTATACTTGCACTGCCATATAAAAATCGTTTTGCATGCAATATCTGACCTCAAAAGAGAAAAAATGTACCTTCAAATCATTGTGAGTTAGTAATTCACGCAATTTGACCAACGTTTTCGCTCTTGTTTTTTCTAACTTGAAACCCCTGTCACTGAGAAGTCAAGTTGTACGTTCATAAATTTCACGAAATTTACAATATTTTATACTTCTGTCCAAAGATGAATTTTTTGTTCTAGTTTTGTGTTAATAACCTCGTCGCATAATGAGTTAATAATTTCGTCAAAATCCAACTTCTAAACTTTTGGCTATTAGCCATCGCGTTAAATGTTGATTCTATGTCCACGTTGATGTACAACTTTTTTTCTTATCATCTCCTTTCTTTTACTATTGTTTTTTTCCTTTACGCTGTAGAAATGCCTTTGATTGTTGTAAATTTACAATTATTCGAAATAAGAAGTTCGAAATAGGGAACAAGCCACAAGGTTATACATAAACTTGGTCAGACATTTGTCAATTACTGTGGATTTAAATTTATTAAAATTTGAATTATGAGTGTAGCTTATGTTTTCAGAATGGGGAAATTCTCGAAATACAGTCGTTACTTGATTTAAAAAAAAATTTTACAATGCCCAAGTGCCCATATTAATTTATAATAATTATCATAGCTACGTTATTGCAAAGAAAGCACGAATAAATGCAATGAAATCTGATATATTTCCTCTTCAAGAAGAACCAAGTACGTAGAATATTATAACTTAATTCAAGAATGGAATTGTTATTTTTCAAATTTTAAATTGAATTTTATTAATTTCACTTACTTTAAGATATTTTTTGTGGCATTGAGGAGGGCCAACAGAAAAGGTGTGATTGATAACCAAAAATACTTCGGCATAAAATCAAAGAGTGTGATCAAAAAGGTATGGAAAATAATAATAATTGGAAGAAATGAGGACAACAGAGTGGACCACTCTGTGGTCAGTAAGTGTTGGAGACGAAAAGACCGACATGGGGATGTCAAGTGAGTTCCTTGAAATGAAGTGAACCTGCATGAAATGTGTCAAAATTCAAAGATAGTATTGGTTGCATCAGCGAAGGTGTTTACTAGCGAAGGTTATTGCCTCAAAATTCAAAGACAAGTCGTGAGGCATATAATTTTATTTTCAGATCATACATTATGATCAATTCCCATTCATGGCGTAGCAGTATAGAAACTTTTCTATTTTTCTCAGAAATTTATCGAGCCCAGAGAAAATTCTAATGTAGACTACTCGTAAATGAAGTAAGTCTGCTTAGATTGGAGTTTTTGACCAGTGCAAATTTTGAATCTCATTGGACGAATTAAAAAAATTTCAAGTAGAAAAAAAAATGTTTTTCTTTCTCAAATCAAAAGTTGCAAAAAAAAAAAAATTTGTAGGAATATTTTAGCAAAATTAAAACGTTCTCGACGAAATGTTGGCTATTAAACTCATTGCGTTAAATTAGTCGTCGTCAATGAGCCCGAAAGGTTAAATTTGCGCTTCGTTAGCATATATAAAAAATAGGCACAATTGTAAAAATTTGTAAAGAATTTTAGTTTTCAAGATCAAAAAATATCTTCTTTTTATCATCTTTATGCTGCATACCACTATCATAATGTTTGTTTTGGTTGTAGTTTTGCTAAAAAGATTTCAGGTAAATGCAGCACATGATAATATATAAAAATAATATCAAAGTTGGATATCTACACGCACACATAGTTTGAAAAATAAAATAAAATTTAAAAATTGGCACAAGCCAAAATAATATTTTGGTTTTTAATAGAAACGGCGACAAACAGTGTAGACTATACTTTCTTTAAATTTTATGGTACCGTTAGCGTGACCATTTTGTTATATGACGATTTTCAAAATAGGTTTCTCTATAAGAAATAATTTCACATTTTAAAAAGTATTCATCCACGTCGACTGTATTTATAAATTGGTGTGTTTATGTTATCAAAAAATTGATGTTTTATTGATATTCTTGTAAAAATTTAAAGTCTTCTAGAAAAGTTTTATTCTGTGAATTATTTACCAAGTACAATGTTTCTATAAGCCTAGAGTTGGGTACCCACGAATAATATACTTCAGCTAACATTTATCAATTGAGAATGAGAATAAGAAACCATGAATAGCGTAAGATGCAATAATTTGTTGAGGAAGAATGCCAAAAAATGTGAATTTCTGAAATCCGCGGCCTGAAATGTTTTGTAAACATCGCAAAAGTTAGTTAAACGTTAAAAAATCTCATGAATTCTTACAAAATTTTTACAGTTGATTTCATTGAAACTGTAATTTTTGTATTGAAAATCGAAAATCCAATATAAAAATAATTTAATATCAACCTATTTTCTAGTTGTTGGTTCTATAAATATATTGTGGAGATAATCATGAAAATATTTTTCGTTTATCTATGAGTTTGGATAATATAAAAAAGGAATAAAATTTTTGAGTTCTGAGTGTAGTTTTTTTTAGGTCAATAAGACTAGCCATTTCTTAAAATTATGCTACACAACATCAGAGAATGATAAATAAAGAGGAAAAAGTGTCAAATGTTCGAATTGATCTAATAAAAGGATAAATGACTGGATCTACTATATGTAGAGCAATGGAAAATTGGGGGTTATCTTGGGAGTTTTGACCTTTTCTTCGCCAAGAAAGTAGTTTAAAATCTAAAAATTATGTGAACTTTGTAGATGGTGGTTATGTTTTAGTGCGAAGGGGAGTTAGAAAGGATGACAGAGAAGTTATCCATCCCTCCTTAAGATAAAGGTATCTACGTCCTTGATACTCATATGCGGGCTGTGGAAGTAGCTGGAATCAATAAAGTGGTGAAACGAAAAGTTTAAGTCTATTGTAGGTAGGTAACATAGTATGTAAAACATTGAGAAAGATAATTTTTTGTTGAGAGGACGTTTATAGTAATAGTTGACAAGACCGTTGTACTCCTAACTTAAATATTCGGCACGAGTTTTTATCTGTTTTCGTTTGTTTCAACAGTTAATGATCGCTCGTGACATAAGCACATTACGGCTTTAAAGGCAAGAATGCCTTTACTACGGCTCGAACTTTGATTTACTGAAATAATATATATTTTTGAAGAGGGGGATGGGGAAAGCTTTTACATGGTCTAAGATTGTCTAAAATCGTTAGAAAAGTAACAAAAACATAAAAGTATTAAAGTCTTTGTTCTGAAATTATATAAGAACCAGCAAGAAACAATAGCAGCTGAGGGCATTTTCATTGCATCTGCTTTCAATAAAAAATACGTCTGCTGCCTGTCCAATAATATTTTTTATATTTCATACAAGTTTTAATTTTTATTTATTGGTAGAGTACCTATAGTTTTTAAATCCCTCCCAATAAGATACCTACTCGTCTTTTTTTTTCACACGACGCCACACATTTGATTTCTTTCCATGGAGGTATTTCATCCTTTTTATTATGGTATACCAGTTGTGGCTTCGGGGAAGGGGTTCAGGAGGCTATGTCTCTGTCATATGAAAATGCTTATAATTTTTCTCGTGCGTGGGTGTAAATACCAATTAAAACAAAAAACAAAAATAAAAACACCTCACCTATTACACCCCTATACCCACCTCCAAATAAAATCCTGGAATCTTCGCCACTGTCGTATAATATAGGCATGTATAAGCTAATTTATTATTTTGATTTTTTTCTAGCCATTTCTCTTTAATTTTTTTATAGCGTCCATATATTTTATTTTTTTTCTTTTATGAGTTAAAGTCAAGTAAAATTAAGAGATAATTTCGGAAAAAATTTCCACAGGCTGAAATTTGATATTCCCCAACTGATATAGATTACGAATAATGTATCTTTTGCATAAATTAATGAAAAATCATTTGGAAAGGTGGTGCTGAAATGCGATAAGGGAGAGACTTTCACTTCTCTGTCTATTCATACAGTGTGAATAAAATTATTATTAAAGAATTGAACTCATACTGTATTAGTATAGATGCACTACACTGCATGTGTTTACTGTATTAAATAGGTAGTACCTGGTTTACTGAGAAATGAATGAATGATGACTGCCATATACGAAAAAGTAAAATGTAAAAAACCATATTTTAAATTCAAGATCCAATATGAGACATTTTTTATCCGTTGTATTTAGCGTTACTCACAAAATTTGCTGATATGCAAATTGCAAATCTAAAAATCTCGTTTGTTACAGGAAAATTTTTCAAGCTAGTTGCAGTGCGGGTCAACAAATCAATTGAGTCAATCTAGGTTGCAATCTATCGATCCAGCAATATTTCCATATAGGTCCTGATCTACAGATCAGTTTACCAAAGTGATCTAAGTCATTTTTAAGTGAAGTTTAAGTGCAGGGAGGTTAAAGTGACGTTTATGAATATGGGCCCTAGATTTTGATATAATTTTTTAGGTAGTTTCCGTTTTTTATCGGTTCTTAATTTTCTTTCTCACACTTCTATCTACCCCCAAAAAATTCTTGGAAGCTAGTAAAGTTGTAAAAAATGCAAAATAAATTATAAAATAATTTTAACTTTGACTTTTCAGTTAAGGCATTCACATAAAATGTAATAATAAATAATTTAATAATATTATCAATGATCTGATCTAATGATCTATGATAACGATCGTTCAATCAATGAATCTGTTGATCTAATTTCGAAAGATCTGTGTCCCACACTATGACCAGCTGTTAACACTTATTGCATGCAAATAGATTGAGATGCTCATACTTCTATACAACAAGTCAGTCTAAACTATCCCAAAATTATTAAGAAATTATTCCATTGTTCCTACGAAATAACAGATTGAACAGTGTTACCAGGCTAGCACAAGCCAAAGGGTGGCAAAGCGGCGCGTCAGGGCTGTACTTACATACATCCAATTATTGCGTGTATTATACATTCGTGGAACAGAATTAACAGAAAAATAGGTATTTCCCTTTGTTATTCATGAAAAAACTGTTTGCCTGATAAAAAAAATATAGAACGCTATTTTGTAGATTTAGGATGAGGAAGTGAACATGAGTATACAAAATTTCAGCCTTTTGCAATTTTTTCTAGAACTGAGTCATTTTTAGGGCTAAAGTGCCTGGACTATTGTAGTCCTTCAAAGAGAGGAGGTAATTTACTACCCGCAATATACATACTTTGTGGGCATCTTGGGTAATAGCATGGAAAGGAAAAAGTAAGGATGCACACTAGATGCGAAACAAGGTACGACAGTTTTAACATGATTTTTATTTTGCTTAGCAATATTTCATTTAATTTAGTAACAATTATTTGACGCCGCCTTTTTGCGACTTCAAGAAAAATTACCTTCTCTTTTGGAATGGATTATTAGCAAGTGGAAATCATTGTAATAGAGCTAGAATTTTTACCTATTTTCAGATTCCTTATTAATTCCTTATATAAGAGATTTACATGGGAATTTAATTTACATGCTGGAGAGATAAAAAGCTGGATAATTTAATTTTTCTAATAATATTTAAAAAATGAAAGCTATGCTGAACATTTGATGAAAAAAATACGCACATTTACTTAGGTATTTTTTACTTATTTTTCTTCGAGATATCTCACTTTAAAAATCGAAAAAACTCCACATAAATGTACATACTTGAAAACCAGTTACCAATTTTCAGTAGTTTAAAATTGACCACCAGATCCCACTCTCTTTGCTTCCTCTTATCAATAGCTTATATATAAAAGCAACTTCTATAACGCTGTCATGTAACTAGTTTCACAGATTTAATTATTTCGCTATGCGTATATTTGAGTCTAATTCAAAATTATTTTTTTCTTCGTAATATCATATCAATTCTCCTGATAATTGACAAGTCTGACTAAAGTTGTCATATAAACAATTAGATTAGTTGACACACTTTGATAAGAAATTGTCCCAAAAGTGATTTGAAAAATTTTATCCCACTAAAATAAGCGCTAGTGTCATTTGTGATTGAGTTCCCTTTATTTTGAATCTCAAATGACACTTGAGCTTACTTAGTGGGATAATTTGTCCCAATGACAAATTCTTGCCAACTTTATTACATTGGCTTTATGGGAGTGTGTCAAATTGTGTAAATAGTCTATATAACTTTTGTAAGTTTTGTTGGTTCAGGGAATTGAACCTGGGACCTACAAATTAGCCAGCTAAAAGTGGTGAACTTGACTACACAGCCATCTCACCACCGACTATAACTGGAAAATGTATTTTGTATAGAGAAAGGTATGGCAGTTCCCACAACTTTAATTCTGACACATTTATGTAGGTCTATATAAATTATGCAGCATTGGTTACTCTCTAGTTAGGGATCGATAATTTTCCTTCAATATTCAGGTGGAGACTTCCGCACTGTGTATATTTATAAAACATATTCGCCAGTTACTGCTGGTAATAGATCTGTGGTAAAGTTCACTGCTTATGGCTGACTAATATATGTAGGACGCACCAGAGGGCAGCCCTAAAATATTGATTTTTTCCTTTAATTTTTATAAATAGTTTCGAGTATTCAAATTAATTGTGTTGATAATTTGGTTTTTGCGTGCATAAAGATTAAGCAGTCAGCCAGTGGCGTTTCAAAGTCTCTTTTTTTTGGTTGGGGGAGGTATCAGTTTAAAAAATTGCCGACTGGTGGGCTAGTAATTTTTTCACTATCATTTTATAAACTAGAGTAATAATTACCGATTTAGCGGACTGTGTCAAGTTTTTTGCTCAATTTACCAATTTTGCAACTGACAAAAACCTTTTGTGGAGTAGACACGCATCCTACCTCCTTATGTTTGGAACGCCCCTGCAGTCAGCAAATGAACAGCTGATTAGGTAGGTATACAAACAACTATGTTTTGTTCTCAGTCAGTTTTAATAAGAAATATCGCGAACAAAAGAAACGTGAATGGTGGGATTCTAGTGTTTCGAGTAAGACGGAAAATGTCTTTATGCAAATGAGACCAAAATGTCAAACATATGTGTGTATTTTTCAATGCTTAATATTTTCTCTAGCAAAGACATCCGAGAATGCACAAATGGTATCATACGAAGGGTGAAAATGATAAATACTTGGAAAAGTGTTGGCATACATCCCACTGGGTAGCCACTGCTTGCATATTCTCGTATATACAAGCAATAACATGTAACAAGCGTACGTACGCGAATATACGAATGATATGGCTAAAGAAAACACCCACAGAATTGAAGATTTACGACGATTAATGTCTTGAAAAAAAAAAAAAAAAAATAATAATAATAATAATAAAAAATAGGTACCATAATAAAAGAAATAGAAAAATATATTAAGGGTATATATACCATCGCTATCTTCATCGGTATATTCGGTCGAATCTTCATCACTACTCTCTTCGGAGGGTGACCAACCATTAATTTCGATAATATCGTCTTCGAAATCCGCTCTTCCAACGTCCACCATTTTCCAGTTTATAGATCGACGCCTCTTTTTACCAGTCCCGTCATCCGTCTCCTGCAGATTTTCATCCGCATCCTCCTCGACTCCGTTCGCATTTTGATTTTTGGCCCCCTTTTCACACGAAATTCGGTTGTTATTGTCATCGACGACGTTTTTCACCGCACTCTCCAGGGTTGCCGATTTTTTTTTGATTTTCTTAACCATTTTCTTTTTTGACGATTGCCCTTTTGTCTCAATCTTTTTTGTCGCTGCAGCACTTTTCGTCGTTACTTTGATTTTATCCTCTGAGCCAACAATAGGATGGCGCTGTTTTATTCGGCCATTATCGAGCGACTCTTGACACTCGTGCGGCAAACTTTTCGATGTCGAGCTTTTTGGTTTTCTATTCACGTCGGTGGTAGCGACAACCGCGTTTTTCATTAAGCAGCTGCTGACGCTCCCGCCATCGCCACAGTCGTCGTCGTCATTACTGCAGCTCCTTTTGTTTACAAACACTTTTGCAGTATTTTTAGCTGTTGTAGGTTCACGTTCGTCAGTCTTTTCCTTCGACTTGATGCCATTTAACTTTGAAGCTGCTTTGATTTTTGTCTTCGACTGTTTTTGTTTAGCCGTAGTGACGGTAGTAGGAACAGCAGCAGCAGTAGTAGTAGCCGCTGCTACAGCATCTTTTTCGTGTTTTTGGCAAGAATCTGTATTCACGTCATTTTTGCGTTTCATGTGTGTCGCTATCGGTGATCGATCGTCTAGCCCTTTTTGCAATTTTCCGTTAATGGCTAACTGCTCGCCCAACACGTTGTCACCTCCTTTTCGCTGCTTAATGAGTTTTATTTTCACGTTGGTGTCGTCGACCTTGACGTCGTGTTCACGGTCATTTGTCGCACACTCGTCACCGCAGCTGCGTAACGTTGGCTGCGATGGCCATGCCAAATGGTCCGCAGGTTCCACATTGTGACCGTCACTTGGCGCACAGCCGCCGGCAATTTGGTGCACGCGATGCTCGATGTCGTTGGCACATGCATCTTCTGCGATTGTTTGCTCGCACAAGGCTGCTGCGGGTGGCGCTGCCGCTGCACCTTTTAACGACGACCCATGGGCGCTTGGTGACCGTGCAATATCCGCGTTCAGTTTCTCGATGAAGTTGCTCAGTGATTCCGAATTCGCCACACCTTTGGTGGCGTTAAAGTCGACTGAAAAGCGTTTTGACTTTCGACGGCTGGCTTTGGCAGCGTCGCCATCGGCCAGCGGCAAACAATCGAAACTGTTGCGACGCGGTTGTTGCTGCAGCCGTGCCTCTGGAATGCCGTTTGTGCGTGCGATCTCCTCCATGATCAGCGAGTCAAAAATAGCCTCCTCCTCTTTGAGCAGCTCCTCGGATACGGAGCTTTTGCGACTTGATGGCACCGGTATGCCTTCTTCGGCGCTGACCAGACTGGCTCGTCGACGATTGGCAGCTGAAATGTGTCGTCGAATGGCACCACCGTGAGCGCATTTGGTTGTCTCTTCGGTGGAGCAGTGGCCGCCACTACCAGGGAGAGGCGACAAGTCGTCGTAGTTTTTTGGCCGCTCTGGAATGGTGAATTTTTCGACCAGCTTGCGACCCGGTGACGTTTGTCGTCGCGCTGCTGCACCATCGACAGGTGTTGCGCTGGATGTGGTCAGTCGGATGACTGTTCGTCCGCGATGAACGGGTCCGCCATAGGCAATTCGCGTGTTCGGCTGGCGAGTCGCTGGCAAATGGGATGCGGACAAGTTGATGTTGGCCGTGTCAATGGGCATTGGACGCAGTGGACGTGCTGCAAGACCGATTGGTCGACCACAGCTGCCAAGGCTGGATGACATCGTCGTCGTCGTCGTCGTTGTCATCGTCGTGACTGCCACCGCCGTTGCGTGACTCCATTTGGAGGTTGACGGCTGTCCGGACGAGTACCGGGCATTCGACATTCTGGAAGATAGGCCGTACGGCGAATAGTACAGTGACGCCGAGAACGGGTGAAAATTATTCAAATCTGAGAATACCGGCATTGCGATTAGCTGTTGGTGGGTGTTTTGTTGTTTTTGTTGTTGTTTTTATAGGTAGCTATCGGGTGTTTTAGAAATTCAACGGTCGTCGGATTAGGCTACGGTTGACAATCGGTCATTTTCTGCTGGTATTCACGATCTGTTACTGGTGGTCATTCGTGCAACAACGTGCGGTAGGTGTAGGTAGGATGGTCGCTGGGTAGGTACTGTAGCTATAGTATAAATGAGAATTTGTGGATGGCTGAAATGAGAGTTTTTAAAATGTCGATGTAAAAGTGTAATTTGGAAAATTAACGTGGGTATGGTTAAAAGAAAGTTATTTAAGAAGGCTAAATGCGTTTAAAAGACGTAGGCTACATTCGGAGTGATCAATGAACATGTGTACGTGGTTATTTAATTCGTTGAAGAGTAATTTTCCAACAAATGGTTTGGTAAGAAAAATGATCTGCTCTTTTTACTCCCGCCTCCATCGCCCATAGGTAAAAAATGGAACTATTTCGTGAGTATGTTCAATTTTTGTTTCATTTTTGGTTTCTACCCGCGGGGAAGATAGAACCAAGTTTAGACAAAGGGTGAAGACATAAATAAAATTAAAAACTAAATCTTCTCTGAACATTGGCAAATTACTCACCCAGATTACGTGTTACTTAAAAAGTATTTCGAAAGTTGGAAAGCTCAAATGTTCTTTCTCAAATAAAAGATATAAAATTCGGTCGATTTTGTTTCGAAAATTGTGAAAAGAAATTAGAAGTAATAAATTTTCCGATTTTTCACACAACCATAATTTTGAATAGAAAAATAATCGACCTTGAATATAAAGTTTTTTTCCTTTTTCACAATACAGTAACTCCGCAAAGATAATAAACTTTTACATTATTTTTGTGGGAACTCAACACTCATATTAGGTAGTAATAGAGGCTTGCACACCTAGATGACAGTCATTGCTGAAAGGCTGGCTATTATTCATCTCTATTTTCACAAAAACGTTCGAATATAATTACTTGCAACTATTCGCAAGTAATAAACAAAAACAGAACTGTGACTAATCAGACAATTACGATGATATCACAGTTTGCTACACAAACCTGTCCGTTGTTTCTTATCTCAACAAGAAACAACAAACCACCCTTATACACAGACATACGTATTTATTAAGTATGTGTGTTTGTGTTCGTGTAAATAAGCCCCTATATAAACAATCTAGACTGGGTCTAAAGTCACCAGTGTTTGCCCAGGTTTTGGCTTACCCATATGGGTGTGCATATAAATTGGGAGAACACGCAAATAATCTGTTGATTACCTCCAAACATTTGCTTACACCTTTAAGAACTACATTTCATAGGTTCGTTATAGATATAATATGTCTACAGCGAATGCAAATATAATCAGAAGATAGTGGAGAGAGTCTTCCAAGGTTTCATAAAATCCCCCCAAAAAAAACTGCTTTTTTGTAATGAAAATTTAAAAAAACTTGCTTTAATTTTGGTGGTAGCAAACAGAGAAGTTATAATTTTGACAAAATTTAATTGCATATATTTCTATCAAAAAGTTAAAATTTTTTAGAATCCCCACAATACATACAGAAATACCCGATGGTGGCGTAGCGAAATTAAAATTCTAGTGGGGGAGGGTTTTCAGTCGTTAAATTTACGGCTGTTCATTCGTTAGCCATTATTGAGGGAAGGAGTTGAGCTTACGAGCTGGCTTATGGCTCTGGGGGTGGTTTGAACTCTCATATTCCCGCTTTGGTACGCCACTGTTACATAATGAAATAATTGTTGGACAGTAATTGAAGATAATGGTGGCAAAAATCTTCAAATTTACGTTTTCTGTGAAATCACTGTTTTGTGACTTTGCTAACTTTTGCTTGAGAATATGCGTTGAAAAATTAGTTTCCATATTTTGTCCACTATTTTGGCCATATTTAAGAGTGAGAAAAATTTACAGAGGAAAATAAATTTAGGCAAAAATTAGGTAGCCTACCTCTACGTCTCACTGTATGTATGGAACAGTATTTTGAAGTTAAATAATGGAAAAAACTCATTTCGAAAAAAAATGTGACTCGAAGATTTGTGGTATAATTTTTTGAAGCCAAAAGCCATAATAAAGTCTATAATTTCTTACCAATATGGAAACAAAAACAAATGTTTTTTTTTATTTGAATTAGTACATATAGACTAAAGTATAATAGTTTTCCTTGATTTTTGAAATAAAAAGCGAAGACAAATAGGCCAATGAAAATATAATGTGAATTTTCATCTTTTCCCCTTTATCTATTAATCTTTATTTTTTCTCTCTTTCGTTTTTCTTATGTATTTATTTATTTTTACAAGAGGTAGAAAAAGGGGCTGCATGCGGTTTTGCCACTGTACCTGCCCTCCCTAATGAAATTCACAACTCCGTTCATTTTGGAATATTACTCTTCAATTGTAGAAAATTATCCAAGGTTATTTTAGTTGTAGAAATGCAATCGCTTGTAATACGATTTAAAAAAAAATATGTACAAAGTCTAAATGCGATTTAATAAAAAGAAAAAAAAAATTAGTAAGAGAAAAAAAACTACGTCGAATGAAGAGAAGTACGTTTGGAGAAAAAAGTCTCATCATTGGGCTTGAAGACATTTGTTGGGAAAAAGAAGAAAAATTTTGATCGCAAAAAAGTTTTAGGTCTATTGAAAGTAGAACAGAATTTTGTTTGTTTGATTGAGACTGTAGGGTTGGTATTGATCTGTAAGGAAAGTGGTAAAACGCGAAGCCTAGCCGAGTTTCGAACTAAAAACTTTTCAACGCTGATTGCCTGAAGGATGTGCGTGTAATTTTGTCTTTTAGTATCCACCAGAATTTTCTTAGTCGTTCATTCAATAGACGTTTTTGTTAAGATTAAATTTTCGAGAAATTTTACAAAATGTAAACTCATTTAAACGGTAAAGAGCGATGATGAGGGTCGAAGGATTACCAGTTGCCATAAATATTTGGTTAATGAAAATATACGAAAGGTAACACAGGATTTATTTGGCATTAGGTGGGTATGGGTATCTATCTAGTGTAACTCGTGATAAATTTATGAAAATTTCATGATCGCTAACTACGGGGTGCCTTACCGTCAAAAAAAATTAAAATTTTTTTTTGTGACGATTTAATCTACTTTTATAAATTTTTTCCTCTTATTCGCTTACCAGAACTACAAAAATATATAAAAAAAAAGAGGAGTGAGTTCCGCTGGGGCATACTCATGAAGGATTGATATGTAAACATAAAATATGTAGTATGGTTGTTTGCATGCGAAATGCGTTGCACATGCACACAACCACACAACTACACATCATATAACACACACACACAAATGAGAGTTACAACTGTAAGAGTTACAGTTACACAGATCTGACGATCGTAATTCTCTTTTAGCCCCTACCATAGATATCGAGTGCTAAGAGGTTTATACATCAAAAATATTACAAAATATAAATTGATGACTTCATTTTTTTGTCTCGTCAGTTTATCAAATTTTCTCTCCCCAAATTTCAGATTCTGTCGGCGCATTACGTTATTGATACGTTCAACTATGCAGACTATAATAATAGGTAGCTTATTAATTATACAAGGAAGAAACTGCGTAGGAGATATGGTTTAAGGAGAATTATTTTGGGAGGGTTTAGAAATTTTACCCAAGTAATTTAGGAGATATAGGACCATTCATGCAAGAACGATACTGAAGACTTGAGAATTTCTTATCATTAATAAGTATTTAATTCTTTCTGCTTACTGGTAAGCCTAAGTTAAGAAGATGCTTACTAGATAAGAAGTTCATCTTTCTGATATTCAAATGGTCTGACGAGTACTTAAGTATTTCTTACATTTTTACGGCAAGTAACGTTCTTGCATGCCATGAGAAATACATTCATAAGTCACAGTTAGCGGTTAAGTATATAGCCTTACGTTCTGTATTTGGCTCACAGTCGTCAATGAAATGGAATTTTCGAAGTTTAGGTCGGAGACCATAACATCAGCTTTTTTGAAAATCGAAAATAAAAGATAGAATCGATCATGTTCAGTGGTTTCAGATTCTAAGATTTACTGAAAAAAAGTTACGGTTAGACTAACTACTTTATTTTTCTCTAGTCTTCGTTTATTGAACTCAACATTGAATTGCTCTGGTCATTTTGATTGGTTAACTTATGCCAAAATTATTCACAACCTATTTTTGGAAAAACGTTTACGTACTCATTTCTAACATCGTCTGAGCGATATTATTTCAAAAATATAACATTTTTAGCGTTACAAAAGTAATATTTTTGACGTAAATATACCTACCTATCTAAACGATTAGGCTACGTAAAAAAAATTAGAAAAAGCACCGTTTCAACTAGTCCCAAACGTTTTTGTAACGAAGTATAGATAAACCTACACGAAACAAGTATAAAATATAGGTAGGCCGACTTGTTGAATGGTTGAGCAAGTTAAACAATTCGCCAAAGCTCTTTGTTTGTTCGCGAATAAGCAGAAATTGAGTATTGTAGTCTACTCGCGTAAAGAACGAAATAGTCGACGTACCCTACTCGTTTACAACCATTATTCAAGGGTTTACATTTCACCAACAACTTTACAGGGTGGTAGGTACTAGATACACATTCCGAATGGAGCTTTAATAATAAGCTTTTCTTGACCATAGTAGCCCTCAGAACATCGATTAGAGTAATAGTTCAAACAACATAAATGTGAATGTAAACATGTAGGTACCTATATATACATAAACCCGCTCCTACCATTATTTAAAATAATTCAAAAGTAGCTATTTCATTTCGATAACTAAAATAACCGCAGATGTGTCGTATTTGAGTGTAGTAATGGAGGTACAATGAATATAGATTTAAGGTAAACGACCCAATTGTGGTCACTCGACGAATATATAGTGCTAATTCTCGAATTAAAAATATAATCATTCTGGTGGTGAGAGATTAATATTATAGCATACTTATGATGTATACTAAAAAAAAAAAAATTAGCACCAATTCTTCTGCATCGACAGCTGATCGTCTCGCAAATTTTGTAGCAAAATTACAGGGTGGTAAGAAGAGGTTTTTTTTTTTTTTTTTTTTTTTTTAAATCATCGTAATCTGTAATTATTTTGTTATTGAAAATTAATACAGACGTAAAGATGGTCAAACAAATTAGCATAGGCCTGCTGATATTTTCCATCAATGTGTCGTTGATGCCTACTTCGTTAGCATAATATTTCATGCTTGTATATCTGTCATACAGGCTGTTACCAATAATAAAAATGAAATATTAAAGAGATACTGGAAAAAATTGCAATTTTTGCATGATTTTTATGATGGGTAACTGGGACACCATACATATGTACAGATATAAAATAAGACGTATAGACTACATACCTACCTACTGATAGATAATCTCGGTATATGCTAAAATAATACTTACAGATTATTATGGTTTTTAAAAAAGTGTTCTTTCTCAATTAGGTAGTCTCCATCTCCGACCCTATGATGATTATGAAAAAAAAAGAATTAGTAATCTTTTGTTCTAAATTTTATTTACATTATTTTTATACAGTACCTAGATAGGTATAGAAGTAGCTATTTTTACCAGCTTATATTAAAACTTTTATTGTAAGCACTCGTATATCGCTTAGTTTTGGGGAGAAAATTAGAAAAAAACTAAAAATAATCTTTTATCACTCATTGAGAAGCCTGCTTCCAACATATTTCAGCCATTTAACCGTCTGTACTCGTACCTAATTAATTTCATTCTCTGTCCTTATTTCACTAGGTTAATTTATCCATCGATTCATCAAATGCTTCATCAATCATTCACGTTAGGGTAAAATGTCTTTGATAAAATACGAATGTATGAATGATATAAATTTTATAAATTACCCGAATTCAGGTGTAATAGTTTGAAGATGTGTAGGCTATATATACTGTTCAGAAGTAGAGGGTGTATGTTATTACTGACAAAAAGTTTTCTAAAGTTGAATGTGTGAATGTTAAACATGATGATAAACCAGTAAATGATAAAAAAAAATTGAGTCGCAGGAAGTTCAAATTGCTAAATCAGTCGAAGATTTCATACAGAGGCCAAATAAAATATCGTCTATCTTTTGCGACTCGCGTTTTAATTGAAGACAAACATTTAAATAACCTCAGTCAGGTAATTTATTTTACTGGAAAGACTTATAAGTAAGCCTACTGTTCAAAAATATGAAATGATGTGCTTTTAAGATGTTGAAAGTAGTAGAAGTAGGCACATATAGTACCTATATTATACACATTTATGAAATGATGAATTCCTGTTTTGACGAAATGATATGGAAATTTATATGACATGAAAAATGAATTTTGGATGTGATTTATTTGATTAGGTATTACGCTGTATACTATGTTACGCACTCATTTTTCATGACTCATTTTATCTAATGAATGAGAGAAATGTTTGAACTTCATACAATATTAAGGGTGTGATAAAAACGTAGCATGTAGTGATGAATTGGCATGTGCGATGAATCGACTGTTGGTATTTATTACAAAAAGTGTGGGTCTTATAGCCAAAACATGGTTTCAGCTCAAAATTTCCTGAAGAATTTATTGTTTCTGCTTTCTCTCTCCTCTTCAAATAAAGAGAGAAAAATCAATTTGTAAAGACGATAACATAATAGTTATATAAAATTATCAACCACAGGCTTGCCGAGATATTGTTTGAATAATTCTAAGAAAATTTTTTATGTGCACAATGCTTTAAAATTAGCATCTTCATACACTTTCATACTTATGGAAAAAGTTCAATGACCTCAACTTCGTTAATTTAATTGTATAATATATTTTGGAATTGACTTTCGAATTAGGTACTATCATTCCCTCTTAATTATGCAATATATATTTCGGTCGGATGATAAATTCGATTAGAATTTTGCGCTTATAACCTCACAATTATTCATAGAATGATGCCTGAAGTAAACCACAAAGGGGTTGTTTACCACATAAAAAATATGAAAGCTCTAGTTACATATGCATTCGAAAATTTAAATTCTAAAGCATGCAAACAGAATATTATTGATCCTTTACTAGAGTACTGATCACAGAAACATCAAGCAGTTATTTTATACTGAATATTTTCTTTTTCTTTTTTTTTTTTTTTTACCTTTCTCAATTCCAGTCACGTTTTGTCGAAACTTCGCAATGGTTCACAATCACATTTGTGTTTTTTTTTTTGTTTTTTTTTGTCGTTAATTGTTTACAGTTTCTACATAAAGCACAATATTTATTCGAATTCTTTCAAATTAAATGGATTCGTCAATGTTTGTATTTTCTACGGACGTATTTTACGCGAAAAAATAATGAAAAAATTTAAATAAAATTCTTAACTCGAAAACATCATAGCCTATAGTAAATTAAATTTAAAGTGAGAGAGAGAACAAAATGAGTAAAAAAAAATTGGATGCAAAACAACGAAACAAGAAACAGTTGACTTATTCGTCGTCGAACGTACAGATAATAACTAAAAAGTTTTGAAAAAGTATATTGGCTGCCAAGTTTATACTTGGTGCCGGAACAAAAATTATCAGGTTAGGATGCATCTTAATTGTGAGAAATGCCAAAAAATATGCGGGTGGTGGTTAATGAAAGGGTAAAGGGTTTACATTATATTTGATTGTTCGTTCGAATAACATCTGCGGCTAGTACGTATTATAAAGCTTGATGAGAATTTTTTTTTTTTTTTTCTATAATAGACGCTGCGCCGCGCGTGGAAAAACAAGAAGAATGTTGGAAGGGATTGAAAAATAATGAAATTTTGTGATGGTGATTGAGCTACAATGTGCGTCAAGTTTCGAATTCGGAGACAAATTCACGTATTTTTAGATTTTCTCAAGAATATAATATAGTTGCCTATTTTCTCGACGATGGTAATCTTATAGATTTTTCATTCAACACGTCAGATAAGAAGGCTCCGAAACAACAACTTTCGTACAGCAAATTGTTGCCAGAAATTTGTAAATTTTTCGAGAACCCAGAATTTCGCGGGCGAAGAAAATTAACATTTTAAAACTACGCGGTAGTAACAATAAAAATTGAAAAAGTTTTTCGCTGCCACTCGGACAAAAAAGAGCCTAAAGGTGTAAATATTATCGTTGCGAAGAAAATGTATCCGTAAGATTGTTTTTTTCTCTTTCTCTCTCTCTCTCTAGCTTGGTGTCTCTCTCTCCTTCTCTCGCTGTCTCTCTGCCTCACTCTCTCTCTCTCACACTCACTCACTCTCTTGAAAAATGGAGATTATAAACTTTTAAATTACAACCGAGGGGTGTTTTTGCTAACAACTTTTCAAACTAGAGGTACTGTCTTGGATTTCTTAAATAGTTTTTGTTAGTATACGATATTAAAAGAATTTTGAAACGGAAAAATTGCATCTGAATGAGAAGACAATGTCTTAATTAAAAAAAAGATGAACGAGTGGTGTTAGAGTGGACAGAATTTTTTTTTTCAGTTGAAAGTAAGTCCTAATTACTGTCAAAAAACAACGACATAGAATGTCCTGATTTTTAATAGAATTTTTCAATAAATAAAAAGTACTCAATTTTTTCAGGAGAAAAATCAATGAAATTCTTAACAGTTTAGTTAAAAAATTCTTAGAAGCCCAGAAAAATACCTGAAGAGAATCCTGAATAATTTTCTTATTCATTCAGAGGCAAACATCCCCACATGTAAAAAAAACCTTCCATAAAATTTCATGTAGCTATACAATAGAGACTTGCATGTTTTGCAGGAGACCACATAATTGATTTTTAATGTTTAAATATTTCGAAGAAAGAACAACCTCACAATCTGTATGAAATTTTCAAAAAAAAAAAAAAAAAAAAAAATCTCAGAAACTTGTTTCATTTTTTTATTTGAGGGTTTATACCTCAAAACGTTTCACCAGAATTAGCTGCAAAAAAATTAATCTGATGCTGATAAGTAAATAATTCCTTCCATTAGCTAAAAATTCGTCCTTGAATAATGTCATTCATGCTAATTCCTCTATAATTATTTTATTGACAAAAAATAATTTTTATAAATACTTATTGGCTAAAATTTCCATGTAGTATGTATTTAGGGCTGATGGTAAAAGAACCAAAGCAAGAGTCTTACTTGATTCTGGTGGCCAAATAAAACAGAAATCGCCAATAGATGAAAAGCCATTTATAACCATTTGGGTCACAAAAATTAAATATAATAGGATGTAATAGATGAACCACGAAGCCGATCTGAATCAAAAACAATATATAGTGTTCGTCTTTGAGTAAATCCGAATGAGTGTATCGAATTTTAAGATTATCGGATGAAAATTGCGACCTTTAACGAGTTCAACAGAAATGTATATATATTATATGATACGTATGTATATACATATATGAATTTCAGTTAATTGTGCCAAAATTCTCCTGGAGTCATGAGACAGAAAACGAATTTACCCTCCGCCTCTGGGTCTCAATAAAAGATCAACTTTAATATGTAGATTTGAAAACCAACATAAAAAAAAGAGATGAGCCAGTTAAAAACATTGAAAAAAGCATTACACTATTTCTTTTTCTACCGATTAAAGGTGAGGGGTTTTATAGAAGGTGAAAATTTAAAGAAAACTTGTACTCATCTCAAAATACTACGTTATATGAACTTTACTTTGTGCTTGCAAGAATTAAAATGAGAATGAAATCTTAAAATGTTTCAACTTATCTGTGTAATTTTTGTGGTTCATTACCTACGAATTAAATGCAATTTTTTTTATCAGTAAGAATAACAAGTTTAGGGACTGGGGATATTTACTGTTTTAAGAGTACAAACTGGGGAAAAGCTATCTTCGAAAATCATGGTGATCAAATGATCTTCATTTCGCAACATTAGGCTGAGATCAGTTTTTACTATTTCATCTCTGCAGTACTGTAACATTATTCTTCCACTGAAATTTAATCGATAAAATTACATAATTTCCACGATACAACGGTGTATTATGGTGCGGATAAGTTGTAAAATATACTCGATCGGTTTTCAAGAATTCTCAAATCGTCCTCAGGCAAATTTTGCTCGACGTTTGATCTCGTTTGTAATTTTCTTTTCGCTTTACCCATAGGTACGGGAAATGGTTACGTTTTTAGAAAAAGAAACTGGGACAAAGTCGTCCCCCTCCTCTTAAATAACTATTCCTTTTGACCGCAGTGAGTAACAGGATGATAACTTTGAATGTTTAAAAAACCACGAGTCTTTGAAACAAAAAATGATTATTTTTTGCCTAAAGATATTATTTCGTTCGTTAATGAATTTTCAAAGGAGAAAGGTTGAACAAAATGTTTCGTAAATTAAATGGACATCACGATACGCGCAGTGGATGCCTGTGAGTATTCGCTGAGTGATAACATTGACACAGGTAATACTTACCTTCGCATTTCAAACCCTGCCGAAACAGCCCATAAAGTAATGAACCGCAGTGATCACAAAATGTTGGCGACATGAAATTGTACGTTTTGAATCTGTGTGGTACGTCTATTTTGAATCGTTCTCGCAAATACTGAAAAGTAAAAAATATGTATTATATATATTTGAAGTTCAAAATTTTAATAAATTATTTTAAAGAATTATGAATAAAAACGAAACTATACTTGTTTTCGTGTTACTATATACCTATAGCAGAGAAACGAATGTTCCTTGCTTGGCACGTGTTTAATTTCCTGTGGAAGTAACTTGTGACAACAGCTGGCGGCTAAATATTTTGAAATTTGGATTTTCAACATTTTCATTGTTAATTTAAATTTTAGGACCTGTATCCTCTCAGGCTGTAGTCTATAACGAGTAATTAAACTTGAATTATGCTTTAAATGATTTAAAAAAAAACGGTCTGAATGATTTCATTTTCCTTCCCCTTATTTAATCTTACAGCAAGAATGTAAGCTATGTCCAATAAAGCAGTCATGAAACGAACTACGGATACTATCGAGGTACCCACTGGAGAGGCATTCTCAATTTTGATTTTTCAACCTACCAGAATGACTGAATTTCTGCTCTCAACTTTTCAAGACCAATATTGAAGAACAAACACTTGTGTTTAATTTCAGACTAAAAACAATCGATTACGATGATTCAACCCAGATATTAAGAAAAGTTTAAAAACATTTTCCAAAAAATTAATGTGGTATCCGAATGGGGGTAGTAAAACCAAATCCTCATAGCAATACCTACAAAATTCCAAGGCCAACTAATCAAAGTCTACAAACCTGGGAGAAGTAATCTACACTGGACAGCAACATGAAAAAATATTAATGTCCAACCTGTATAGCCTCCTAGGTATCCATTGGACTCAAATTTAGACCATGCCTGATGAAATTAAAAACCATTTAATCCTGGGCTAAACATTTTTCCTGGGCACACACTTGCTGGATGAATATCAATTTGATGCCAGGGCTAAGACCACCGACTGGCCCATGCCAGTTGGAAAAACTCAGCACATTATTAAAATTAGAGTCATGTATTAATAAAAGTAAAAATTAAAAAATTTGCACATAAAAATATAAAACAGTCTGGGCAAAATGAGAATTAAAACAGCAGTGATGAACAGTTAATACAGTTGGAAAAACATTCAGTTAAAAAATCTGTTTATCTACATTAAAAAAAGGGAGAAAAATGAGATGGAAATGAATAGTATAAAATATTAGACAGGTATATTGATTTTAAATAATAGAAGATAAAAGGAAGTAAAAACCCAAGGCACTGATCGCAGAGATGACGTGAAAAAAATAGGAAGACAAAAATAAGAAGAAAAGAAAAAGGTCAACAACCAGAGTAGAGAGAAAGAAACTAATACCTGGGTAGAAGAGTGAAGTGAAGAGTGAAAAGACGTGAGATCAAGAATAAATGAAAAGAGATGAAGCAGCAGCAACAGTGGCCAAAATAACATGATCAGAAGAGAATCAGATAAGATGGAAATAAAGATGTATGAAGAGATGAAGTGAATGAACAAAAGCAAGGTAAATAGTTTTATAGAAAAATGTAAAAAACATGAAAGGTGAAGAATAAGGAAAAGACAAATTTCTGCTGCGATGGAATGCCTGGGTAAGAATTTAGATAATACGTAATTAGATTTAAAATATCGGACTTTAAAATAAAAATAATTTTGAAAAAAAATGTGAAAGGGAAAAATATTGCGAATTAAGGGTTGTGATTTTAGTTGGTAGGCCAGATGTGTCATTAATGTCTATGTTGTATTTTTGAATATTAAAAAATGCTCATAAAATATAATCATCTACCTAAATCCTGCAAGAAACATGAAAAAAAAAATCGTAACTTCTACTTTTTTTTCATTTGGCTGTCCTCTCAGTTTTTTCATTACTAAAGATGAATCAATAAGAACCTAGTTATTTTGTTTTTAAAACTAGGTAATTATTATACGATCTATACCAATGAAAAACATTGAAGTATTGTTTAAATTTTTCTATACTGTGTGCCTATTATAATATGTTAGTTTGTGATGATTTTTTATTCTTTTCAGCACCTAAATAACGTTTAAATAACTTTGTTAATATATCAAAGGTAGTATACATATATTCATGGATTGATGCAGTACGACATCACAAAGTCAAAATGTCATCTATACCCCTTTGGTTCGAGCCAAATTACTGGGTCTATTAATGAAAATTGTTTTCCTTTTGAACTGAAAAACTATTACTGATGATTGAATTGAGAAACTGAGACATAAACTTGAATAGATATTATGTTTTTTATCCGTAAGTCCCAAAATGAGCTCGTGTTTTGAAGGATATTTTTATTCATGAGCTATAGCTCTACGCTATATTCGTATCGATCTATACGTATTGTAATTTACGTGGAAAATTGACGAATTTCGAATTAACTGAAAGTTTTAAACTTGAAAGTCAAAGAAATGACCTAATATAGTTCCACAGCTACGATTTCTTCTAGAAGAAGTTTTTCTTTATTTTTGTACAGAATTTTTAAAATTTAAATTGTCAAATAATTATACCTATATGGGTGGTTTATTTGGAGAACAAACTGTTTTTTAACTACGTAGAGCAATTAATCGAAATGAAAATTTCTGAGCGAAATATTTGAAAAAATGTTCTTTATTTCTGTAACTTCATTTCTACACTTATTTCAATATTGAAAATATTAAGAAACGTCTTGATTTATGAATTTTACGTGATTTTATTTCGGTTTACGTTAATAACTAACGTTTGTACCTCTGAAAAGAATTAGTATTTCATCCAGTCACACTAAACGATAAAGGTTTCAGCGCTTTTTCTTTCAAAATTAGTTTTGCCATTTTAAGTAATTTATTATCTACAATGTATTTTTCGAAAAATAATTATGCAACTATTATTTTACGTTTTATAAAACAAAATTTTGATAAAAACAACGAATCATCTATATTCACTGATACTGGATGTCATTGACAAAGGTAAGCAAGTAATTTTTATCAAAAATATCGCACTGACTGAAATTGATTCTGAAGAGATAATTTTTGCAGTATTTTTTGTAATTAGTCATTTTGGCCGATCGTGCATATAATTTGAGTGATTTGTCAGCTTTTAGGGGAAAATTTTTGGCTTGACAAGCATATAATGGATAGAAATTTGAGAAAACCAATTCTTAATCCTCACCTGTTGGGATGTGTCCAATAAAATAATTTATTATTCAATATTGTAATGTTATATGAATCTAGAAAGTAGGTTACTATTGAAGCTGGAACTTTTACGATAAAGATATAAGTATATTGTTGAAATTATTGGGTAAGATCCTCGAGCTCTTTGCAAGCCCCTGCCCATAAAATTTGCAAGTCCATAATTACGACTTAATCAACCCCTCCGGATGCATCCTGTCGCTGCCCCTCACCCGCTTCCTCCCCATATCCACGTCTGCCCATCACAGGGATGTAAAACAATCCCATCTCCCACTACCTACCCCTCATCATTTATGTTATCATATTCACGTTAATACGTATACCGTATAATGAAAATGAGCCATAATGTAGTACGTGTAAATTATCATCGCCAGAGAAAAGTGTCCAAGCAAACTTTGGATTGACCTCCAGCCTAAAAAACATGTCCATGTTAAAAATACGCGACTAACTCGGTCGTAGGTAAAATTTTGTTGGTCTTTATAGCTAAAACAAAAGTTTAACATCCAGTAATAGTGCGTCCTTTCGGCAACGGTGGTTTTTGTTTTTGGGAAAGGATGTGCGAGGAGATGACAGTGAATAAATAGACTAACGGTGATCAACATTAACGTTCATAATTTTTACTCCATATGGTAAGTTCCAAGTTCTTTTCTTTTTCCCTTTAATTTTAATCGTTTCCAATTGAAAATTCAAATTTAAAAAAAAAAACCTATTGTCAGTGACGGATCCAGAAAGGGAAATGGGAAAATTTCCTCCCAAATTTCAAAACAATAGATAAAAAAAAAAAAAAAAATTCAAGAAAAAAAATGGTAAATACGGCCACAGAATTCAAATAAAAACTGTCAAAGATTTGTTTGAAGAGCAAAAACAAAAAAAATCATGACCAAAATTTTTTTTCATCCCCCCAAAAAAAAAAAAATATCTGGAACCACCACTGCATATTGCTTAAGACGAAGTTAATTTCTATGTTTGTCTTCTTCTCGAATGATATGGGCCATTGTGAGATTGTATTATTTATTTTCAAAATCATTAGACGAGAGAATTACCAGTTCTTTCAATTTTTGACGAACCAATGTCATTTTATTTTTGAGGAAAACTTATACATGGATTCTCCATTTGTTTCCCTGACTGTTGGCATATAATTTCTGATCGAATTTTATATTTCACTTCTAGAAAATTGTACATTTATTTGAAGCATTTCTTCAAGAGAAAACAATAACATACTGGAATACTGGAATGAAAAAAAATGTTTTCAAATAATGAATACCAACCATTGTGCTTTCTGATAATCTTCCTGAGCCAGGGCATTTCGTCAAAAACTTATCGTGGCACTTTTTATGAACGGCTGTTTGGCAAGCTGAAATAAAATAACAATTTTTAGCAGCACGAGGCGATACACTACCTCAATTTTATTTCAAAATTAAAATGTGGATACGTTAAGCGTCTAAAATGTTAGTAGACGATATACGGTATTTTGAAGAATATCTTTGCAGAATAACCACGTCATCATTATTTACATTACCGTTAGGTACCGATGGAAAACTTAATTATGATGTCAAGATCAAGTTTATTACATTAATATAATTAGAAATGGGGGTAGGACTTTTAATTAAATTCGTGTATGGTTTGTTTAAGGAATGAAAACACCTCATCGTCGCCGCATTTTGTTGTTATTTTTTTTACACTTCGGGTTGTTGGTAAATAAAGTGCCAAGTTCGTTTTCTTATTTAGTATTTTTTTGGAGTGACGGATAAGGTCATCCGCGATACTAAAAGAGCTGAGGGGTAGACAGAGCACTCATCTTAACATTAAGCCTACGTTGTCCATAAACTGATTGTAATTCGATCCACATAGCTGAGCATTTGTCGTCTAAAAATTTTCCCAAGATTTCTGTAAACTAAGTATGTAGTGAAAGTATAGTCGTCGAATTCAGATGTGAAAAAATGCTTAGAATAATGATTTCTTTTTTCTTCCGTCAAGTGTCTGTAATAAAGTTACTTGTGATACAAGTGTGTAAAGTAGGTGATTGCAATACGAGTGAGATCTTTGCAGCACAAGCTTAAGGCGACTGATGAAAATCACACAAGTAGCAATCACCTACTTCGCACGAGTGTCACATACTATTTTTTTTCAACGCTATCTCCCCCAAAAAACAAATAAAGAAATGAAAGAAAATAAATATTTTGGTAACTGGAAAATATAATATAAGCGCAAAGTATCACAACTCCTTCAGCCAGAAGTCGTGGCACAGTGGTTAAGGTGCTAGCTTTCCAAAACCTAGGCTAGAGGTTCGATCCCTCAGAACAGAGAAACTTGTATTAATTAAAAAAAAAAAAAAAGTATCAATAAAAAAAAAAAGCTAATATTAAAGTATATCATAATGTTTGATGAAACTTAGTGCATATGTGTATGAAAAAACAAAAGTCGCAGGGTTTAATAATGTAAAAAATATTGAAGTGCGCATGCTTGAAAATTATGTTAAAAAATAGTGTTGAAATCTTCTTCTTCACATACAGTTAAAAGGCATGAAAACGTTTGTTTCCAAGGCTAGGAGATGAAAAAATAGTTATTTGTGATACACGTGTATAAAGTAGGTGATTTTGATCCGAGTGTGATTTTTGCAGCACAAGCCAAAGGTAAGTGATGCGAATCACATGAGTATCAATCACCTACTATATACATTTCTGTCAAACACTATTTTTTGTAACACCCCCTCCCCCTAAAAAACAAAAAAGTAAAAAATTGAGAAAAATAAATATTTTTGCAAATGGGGAACGTATAAGCGCAAACTATCACTTCTCTTTCTATCAAATTTTGTAGTATAGGGTGTTATAGCACTGACCTTTGAATACAGAAGTCAGTAGATCGAATCCTCATAGTAGTGAAACTTTTACGATAAAAGAAATTAAAAAATTAAAAAAGAAAAAAAAAGAATTGACGATGTACTACGCTATGTGCAGAAGTGAAACCAGTGTATAAAATGAAGCATGCGCCCAATACGATGTATAAAGTAGTTACTTTATACATTGATCCTAAGTGGTTCTAAAATTATCTGCTTGATACATCCTCGGGTTGCTTATAAAAATGGAGTTTGTAAACAGATAAGTATCAATTTTCACAGACGTTGATTAAATTTTCAAATTTTAGGTTCATAATTTCGAATCTCGTGCGAATCTACTAATCTGATCGTAACGAAAATTTAATAGGACTACATCTTGACTACATCCTCTTTCAAATAAATCCTGAATTATCAAAATCCGTTCATCTGTTGTTGAGCAATCACTATACATACATAAAAAAAAATTTATATCTCTACTCGACGAACATCGAACTGATTCGTTTTTTTAAATCGGTTAAAAAGCATGCTTGAAAAAAATAATTATTTTAAAAATTGAGGGAGCTACAGGGTACAAACATTCTATATTTTTTTAAAAAGAATTTCGATTAAATTATTTATCGTTTTCAGTCAGAAGAACGATAATTTTCAAAGTTTTCTAAGAATTTTGCTGAAGAATTCACATTCAAAGGTTATGGTCGAATTCATTTTCCTAAGTTACAAAATGAGATTGAAAATAAACATTTTATAATATTGTACAAATTTTGAAGAAGAAAGGTAAAGCAATGGAAACATACGTAGCCTAAACTTCAAAATTTGCATGAGCCACAGCGATAATTTTTTCCAAGATTTACATTTTTACTTAAAAAAAAAATGAAGAAATTTTAGCCGAATATGTAATGCATAATCTTGGTAAAAAAAAAAAAAGAAAAAAAAAGAGAGAAATAAATAAAAAGAAAATTGAAAATAGAGACTACTGAATTGCGTGTAGCTTTCGTCTCGTGAGTTTATTTTTTTGGTATAAAAAACAAAAAGACAGCTTGAAAATATCCGCAAAAATTTGACGAATGGGAAGGATATTTTAAGTAGACTATGATAAAAAAAATGTTTATTTAATATTAATAATTTCAAGAATACTGCCCATTTTTAGAAGAAAGATAAAAAAAAAAACAACATCGTGATAAATAAATATTTTTTGTGACATATTTTAGGCATTTTTAAAATAAGATTTTTATTAACAGATTTTATTTATTATGGCTCCACAAGAAAATGCATTTTTTGACCTCTTTTTTAGAACCAATAAATCTTTATTTTATAAACTTCGTGGTTTTTTTCTATATAACTTATAATAAGTATCCAAATAGAACAAAAATTTTTTTCATTGTTTTATAAGCGAATAAAAATAAAGAATGCTTTGGAAGAATTTCGCACAACATTTCTTATTTTCTACCAAAACTGGTTGTTTCTCGCCTATACGACTCTAAAAAGGAAGCTGCTCCATCGGATTACGTACTTTCACCGAGTTTTAAAATGAATTCACAAATTTTGGTCCGAACAATTTCTTCATTCTTACCACAAAAAAATACCCACATTAAATTTTGAAAAATGCCTTTTTTAGCTGTAGAGTAAAAAAAAAATTATACAAAAAGTTTTAATACTATTTTTAATTTTTCCGTTACCTAAATATTTTATAATTAGAATATTTTCCAGAAATTGCGGCGCTTTTAATTTACTTTGAAAGAAAATTGTTAAAGAATTCAAAAAAATCAGTTTTCTCGTCACGTAGCCATGTCATTCTTTTCGAAGGTTATCATTAAAGGTAGGAAAAAGGAAAATGGAGTCGGATATCATTGGTAGGAACATAAATTTGTTCGGATATTCGTGGCCAGGTTTACGAAACAGACGTCACAAAAAGAGATGTTCAAAATTATGTTACACCTACTCAAAAGAAGTTGACTCACAAAGGAATAATTTTCATGCGACTGGTACCTATACATATATTGGAAGAAATTGGTACTACTTTGTCACGTTATTATCGTATCACTGTTATGCAGTTCTTATAATAGTTGTCTTATCAGTGGAGCCAACATTGCAGATAATACAGAAAGACCTTTATTGAAAATATTATTCTGAGGCTTTTAAAACCGTAATTATAGTTCGTGTATGATATAATCTTACTTTGAGGACGTTCGTTGTGGATTACTATCTTTCTAATAGTTTTTGTTTTGATGCCGCTTTTTGTGTATTGCATTAATTTTTTTCTCTGATTTCGAAGTGTTCGACTCAACGACAAGTCTATTGTTAGAAGTGGGGTTGATATGTCATGCAATTATAGTAAATAAACAGGGGTTGAATAAAAATTCATATCCCACTAAAAATGATTTTGAAATACACGTGAAATAATATTTCCATTCAACATAAAATTAAGATCTTTAACTACGTCACAGGTATTACCCTTCAAAGGTCTAATTTTATCTTTTTTTTCCGGATAAATTACACACAACGTTTGCCTGAAAAAAATTACTTCATCATTTTTAGAAATGGCCTGATATTTTGGTTTCCAAATATTTCCTTATATTATGATGACGTCGTTCATTATTTCAGCTGGTTATTCCTGATGGTCTCGGTTATACATTGATGAAAAATTAAGGAGAAATAAGAAAAATGTCTTTTTTTTTCCTTGTCACATTGTTTTACACCGATGTATCAGCAGATACTTACACTGACATTGATAGCCTTGCTTTCCAAAACCCCTGCAAACAAAAAAAACATATTTTAAGAAATTAATTTTTAAATAATAGTTATTGCTGTTTTTTTTTTTTTTTTTTTTTTTTTTTTAATGAATTATTACGCATATAAATTTGCTGTTTGGTACTATTTGAAAAAATACCAAAAAATGGTGCATGGATATTGTTTTGATGTTGTGAATCTAATTAAGTACAGGTGATAAGATTGTAAAAATAGGTATTGTGGGCTAAATCTACACAAATCACAGCTAAATTGGTTATTTAAAAAAGTGCATTGACCACATGCCGAATTTAGTTCAAATTATTGGTAGAGCTCTTTGAGACCTCGAACTAACATATTTAAAATCCCACCATCACCCTTTGTGCTAAAGTTTCTATGGGCCAAAAATTAGCGAAAGAATTTTTTTTTTTTCTCGAAAATTTATCAAAACCTGGGCTCATACGTGAAAAAGTTTCGAACAAATTTTGAACAAAAAATATTCGTATTACTTTTGCCTCGAACCCTTCCATCGCCCGGTAACCTTATCCAATGTAAGGTATTTTTCCACAAAGAGTAAGTATTATAACATCTATATTCTAAAACAATTATTACGAATTTGAATTTTTATTAGTTTTACTCAGCCTTGTTCTAAGCTAACCTTAACGACTATATGGCAGGAGGCAAAAGTATGAGGGTGGGGTTACTAGATTTACCATGTTCAAAATACGAAAATTTAAACTGATAAACTTCTTACCAAAATAATGGAAAAGCATATAGAGATATTACTTATGTTCTAAAGTGTTGTAAGATTTTGTGTAATTGGCATTCTCCGTATTGGTGTGTAAATACATAATATATGTAGTTGCCCACTTGATGTACGAGTAGGTACTGGACTTAATAATGTTCTCTGCGAGAAAGTATTCATTTTACTTTTGACAGAGTTTGCGAGTGATCAGTGGGGTAAAAAATAAAAAAAAACTCTTGCGCCGCACGCTTCGCAAGAAAAAGTAGATTTTCTTTGTTTAAAAATCATTTCTATCACCAACATTCTTCTATAATAAAGTAATATATTATAAATATTAATATTGTTTTCAAAAAATTACCAATAGTTTATCATACAAATACGATGCATGCGATAAAATATATTGATTTAGTATCATGTTTTCAAAATATTTTAAGAATAAATTGTTAATTTTTATGTCAAAAATCATTAATTTTTTGTGAAATGAAAAATTATTCCAAGTTTTAACCAGAAAGAGTTTAGGAAATAATTCGATGGTTCTCTTTCCTGCAGTGACAAGAACTGGGGATTATATAAAAAAAAAAACCACGATTATAATGCGAAAAAAACTCTAGCGCAGCAACGCTTCGCCAGAAAACCCAGTTAGCTCGATATTTATATCAATAGTTATCGATATATCTATATTTCATTGCTAATTTCAGGTTAAAAAATTATAAAAAACTATCGCTAATTAACCATATCATTAACAAAAATATTGCTCTATCGATGTCTTATCGCCAAAAACCGCTTTTTCAGAGATATTTTGTTTCCAGTTTTTTCGAGAACTACTAAACCGATTTTTACCAAACTTCTTTCAGACTTGCTCCCATACAATAGCTATCTGTCGTAAAAATTTCAGTCCTATTTGTTTGGTAGTTTTCTCAAAACCGTGAACACAGAATTTTTTCCAGAAATTTTTCTTCTCCAGTTTTTTCGGAAATTACTAAATTAATAGGCACCAAACTTCTAAGAAATTTGCACCAACATAAGAAAAGTCTTTAGTGAAAATTTCAGCCTGATCAGTTTTTTAATTTTCTCAGAATCATAGAAAAACGGCTTTCCCAGAAATTTTTTGTTTTCCAGTTTTCTGGGAAGCTAATTAACCGATAGATAAGCAGAGATTTAATGTCCGTGTTCAAATCTAGTGTATGGAAGCAGGTGGGAGTGGGCGAAAATTGACCTTTAGTTGAAGTTAAAATGAGTGTCCTATGAAGCCTAGAAAATTAATTTTTCAGTACCATTATCAGAAGGGTGGAAAATCAAACTGAATAGCTAAGTTGAGAACAAATTGACCAATCAAAAACCAAAATTGATATGTCTGGTTCTTGCATGGAAGGCACTGGTGGTACCCAATTTCGTAACTATTGAACTAGAACTGCAACTTTTATTGAGATAGCATGAAAAATTAAAAACTCCAACAACCCCAGAGAATGAACCATAATATCAATAGGAACCAAATTCGAAAGCATATTAGATATGCTTCAAATCAATACCTATACCAAATTTTATAACTATAGCTTGAAAATTATAGGTACTCCTTTCAGAGTCATTAATCTGCCAAAAATTCAACAAAATCGTCCCTAGCAGACATACCGTAATACCTATCCGCACCAGACTTAGCAAATATTGTCCTTGACATAAAACATAATTATATGTCTACCGAATTTCGGGCCTATCGATTGGAAATTCCGACTTGTACGCTGTTAAATGAAAAATCCAAAAACAATAAGGTTTTTCCTTAGGTGAATCCGAATGAGCTTTTCAAATTTCGAAACCGGTCGATCAAAATTACGCCTGAAAATGGACTCAACGCAAAAAGGGGTACAAAATGAATTCTCAAAAATAACGCCAAAATGGTTGGAAAATCATCGAACGAAAAAAGTACTTATTCCCACCCTTGTGTCCGAATATTCAGGCAATGTTAATAAGTAGATTTTTGAAAACATTTATTGATGTAATTTTTCCTTCTAGAAAATTTATCATCAGGGGTGAGGGGCGAGATTTTCGGAATGTTTATTCGAGAACCGTTACCAACAATTTAAACGAAAATCGCGATTGTTAACAATATTTTTTTTTTTTTTCTCATTTGCCTAGGCTAGATAATAATAAAATAATACAGGAATAAAATAAAACCAAATAAGCTAAAGGTAGGTATTTAGTAGGTATATATTCTACATAAATTTTTGTAAAATAAAAAATATGGATCCGGTTATTATAGGAGAGGGAGATATTCAAACGGTTCAAAACAAATTTCTTACCGGTGTTTACATGATAATATGAGAGAGACGAAATTTTCTTCGTATTTCTAAATCGAAAATCCTAGGCTATACCACAAGTACACCTCAACATATTGATGCGGATATAGGAAAGAATCTTCATTGCCTAAATAAGAAACTGTTTTTCACTAAACAAGCAAAATAATCTGATAATTTTGTACATCATTAAGTGTAGATATATATTGAGACGAACTATTTTTTTTTTTTTTTTTTTTTGTAGCAAGTATTTATTATTGATGAATTTTTGTTTGAATATTGCTGTATCAACATTTTTTTTCTGAGCTAGTATTTATTTTTCACGTTTCGTATAGGTATCCTACTCACCACAAAAAGTCTTTGCAAAAAGCACAAAATGTAGGTTGTCTGAAAAATTTGGCAACGAATTTATGTCCTTTCACATCGTGAACTTTTTGATGTTTTATGGCACCTCGACGACCAACGATGGCTCGACCTCGTAAAACAATATCGTCTTTAGGAAGGGGAGACGAGTTCTGGTAATCTGTAATATTGAAAAATTAATTAGTCAACGAGCATAGCATAGGTGCGAAGTCATTAGTTTACACTGATTACTGCGAAGAGTAAAAAAGGTCGCTTACAATGGCTGTCATTCAAATTCTGTGGAAACGAATGATTACTGCCTGGTGGAGATGCGTAAGCTTTTGGACTAGACTTGTTGCGAATCTAAATCCAATAAAATAAAACCGAACATCAGATTCAACAAAAGTAATAATTTCACAAAAATAAGTGGTATATAAAGGAATAATAATTGAACGCATTTCTGAAGTAAAGTTCAAGCAGATGCTGGTAGAAGAATATGGCATTATTAGTATTTATAAACGGATGATGTAAGAATATTATGAAGGAATTCGAAAATGTAGGACGAATCGACAAATTTGTCAGTTACGTGCTGCTATTCATTGAAATGCCTACACAGAAAATAACTATAAAGCACCGAGGTGATAACGAAAGAAAAATATTCGATTCAAACATCGATATGAAAATGTTTTAAATTGAATACCTATTCCAGCAAATATCAAGAATAAAAAAAAAAAAAAGTAACTTCAAATTATTTAAAATTGGATATCTTTCTTAAAAAATATAGGTACTGAACAATTTTAAATTATTTGAAACTTAAAATTTGGTTGCTAGCCTACTCGGGTATGATATTTTCTTACAATTAAAACATTTTCAAAATATTTTATAGCTTCTTATTTCAAATTTTCGCTATTATGCATGAGCATAATTATGTTAAGTAGGTAGATAAGTACTATAATTACTTCCATTTCGCAATAAATTGTCGAAAATAAATGATCAGTATCACATTCGCGAACAAAGAAAAGCAAAAAGAAAACGACTGTGATAAAATAATCGATAGTAATTTTGTTCGAAACGGTGAACAGTTACCTTATCTATATTCCCTCCACTACCATAAACATGAGTCATGTTTTGGCAATCTCTCGCTAAATGAACTATATCGTCATTTGTTTTTCGATCTGAAATATATTTTGGTATACTTAATGGAAAACGTTGCACTATACAATCAATATTTGCTTAATTTGAGTAATTTGAAAAAATTTTGTTGAGGTTCATTCGGGTGTATTCTGTTAAGTAGGTATATGACTATAATTAGTTAAATAAAAGATTATGTCTCCTGATGACACCTTGTACCTTCGTTTTTCAAATGTTTTGTTTGGTACCAGAAATTCAACGATAAATATTTTTCTCTATTAAGCTTGTAGTACGCGTAATTATGAATCCATGTGAGAATTAATTTCGCCAACTAGAAGAATGTAAGTTTTTGCCTAAAATAATTATAACGCGTAATTTTTCTCTCCTTTTTTTATTTTTGCAAATACCACGTGTGCGTAGTTTCTTGTAAAATTGAAGATGGAGTTGCTATTAATGTACATTTTGAGTGAGTATTTTCAAGTTCATACTGCATTATTGAACCCAAATGAGGTTATTCTAATTTTACAAAATTTCAGTTGCATAGGTTTAACCTTACTAATTTGAAAATCTGAGTATAACGATATTTTATCTAAAAAAAAATATAGGTCTACCACCTATTTTATGACTTATTAAAAATTTCATGTTTCAATTATGATATTTTCATTATGGAAACCGTAGCCTATAATTATCTTATTTCTAATTACGAGGGTGGATTTATAGGGAGATTGGGTAGTTCAGTTTCCTAAATTAATCGAACTAATATGAATAGTTCGGTTTAGAGTGATTTTTTTCACCTATTTTATCATATTTTAAGTATAGCCGTTTTTGGGTATAATTTCTAAGTCTTGGGTACTTTTTGAACTATAAAATAGATCTCAAAATCTTAGTTAACGGTGGCTTAGAGGTTATTTGACGATAAGATTTTGAATGACAGAGACTGGTTCGGATCCGAGGGCTAGAATTAAGTCTCCTAAAATGAATTTGTTAATCCTATGGGACCAATTGACAAGTATACCGCCATTTTGAGCCAGAAATTGATAATGACTGCTAGTCTCTTAAGGTTGCGAAATCAAAGAGAATACTTAAATAATACAAATACCTAGCGCTGAGATCGTGATGAGAAAAAATTGGTTTGTGTCTTAGTTTTATATTTTACATTAGGCAAGTTCTTGTCTTTTGATATGGAACATGTCTTTGCTGTAGGGGTGATGGTTATTTTTGAAAAATTTATGCGATTTGCATTTCTTGTACAGTCGAAAATATATTGGAAATGATTTTTGTATTTAATTTTCAATTTGTTAAATAAACATTATCCTCACTTGAGAGTATTTCGTAATTATAATTTTTTCGTGAACTTTGTTTTCACTTTTTGTTATAGGCTTACTATCCTGTATGATGGGGGCTTACAAATGGATTAACTGGTTTTTTCTGTTCGTAGGTACCTAATAGCCTACTTCAAAAACCTCTTGGATTTGGGTATTTGGTTTTGAATTTATGTCGGGTAGTTACCTATGCAACTGTTTTGATATTTTTTTCATTTTTTGTTGCAAACTTTGTTTTTTTAAATATTTGTTGCAACCTTTCCCTTTTTGTTACAAATTTTTTTTTCACTTTTCGTTGCATATGACGTCATCTTTTGTTATTTACCTTTAGTTAAACATTTCCAATGTTAAAACGTCCGGTTGAAAAGTGTCACTTGTGATGACGTCTTAAACAATTATTTTCTTTCTCGACTAAATTTCACTTACTTTATTCCACCGCCTAGATTTACTCCTTGGTGATTGTAACAATAATTATTAGCTGTTGATTAATCGATTAAATGATTTTCCGAATTAATCGATTATTTGGCAATCGATTACTCAAAATAATTGACTAATCGAACAATTTCCGATTAATCGTTAACCACCATTTGTCCTACTTATAAGCAATACCTATTCTAGTCGATTATTTTATTTTATTTTTCATGTCTAAACTTGAATATTGTTTCCAACATTTTATGTTTCTTTATAATATCATGGTTTAATTTCTTGTGGCAATGGAGTAAATCTTGGTGAAAACTCCCCGTGTTTGTTGGCCTTTATTTCTATCAAATGGCATTTCCTCGAACGCATATAGCCGACTTAGGTAATTTTTTAAATAAAATCACGGTGTATGGTTTAAATGGCAGAACAGATTTCTGACTAAGCTATGTAAGGCTAAGCCAAACTTTTTCTCTCGCCATCATCAAGTTTGGTTGGTGATGGCAACTTCTGTTTAGGTCTGATCTGTGTTGTCCAAGTTGAATTTTGTGCATGTTTTGTCTGGGATTACCCAACTAGGGATCCCATACCACAATATCCCATATTTTATTATTTCAGAAGTCGTCTGTAAGTAGCAAACACTCAGGGCAACCCGAGGGGGAATCTCCTCTGGCGAGGCGCAGAACATTGTATTTTTTACTTATTTCTATCGGAACAGCATGGGCTACAATGGAATTTAAATATTTATTTCATATGATACTGGTCATAAACTATTTACTGGTAGTTACCCTCTTTTATACCATTAATTTACCCAGGAGATTTCACCTATGAAGAAGCACCGTATAATGGTACACATTGCAATGTTATCTGGAGGAATTCATTGACTATTTTCTACCCATTTATCAGGTTTGAAAATTATAAATTACTCCCCTTATTTGATTTTTCGGGTCTAGTCTTTGGATATAATTTACCAATGTCCTATGGTAATAGTTCCCCCAATTAGATGGATACGGCCCTCTATGTGAAGCTGTCATTCCGTAAAGTTATGCCAAGTGTTTCCTCTTGTGCCTCACATATAGACATCTAGATTCCAAGCATCTCTTAAAGCGGATGATGTACTCCTTAAAAGACGTTGGCCGGTATTCATAGGCAACACTAAGTGTTCACTAACCTAAGGGTCTGTTTTTAAACTGCAATGAAGCTGCGAAAAAAATAGTTTCGCGGAAAATCATGAAAAATGTAGCTTCCTTGGGACAAATTATATTAAAGTTACGAAAAAAACTTAGTTTCACTGAGACATATAGCTGAGAAATGAAAGTTTTAAACTGACCCTTAAGTTAGTAAACACGAAGTGTCTACTATGAATACCGGTATAAGACCATATTAGCAATAGCAAGACCATGATCAAGACTAACTTTGCAAGACTAAAGCCAAGAGCAAGAGCAAGACTAAGAGTGTTGATACACAATGAGTATGTACCAAGACCAGGACTACCATGTTCTCAAAGACCATTCCGCCAACATTTTTCTGCCCTAGTACGCTAAGTTATATGATTTACAAATTAATCGTCTAAATTTTAAATTTTCTTTTCTAATTTTTTTTCATCTTCATTTTTCAAAAAACGCAAATGGTAACTTCCAGAATCAAATTTTACACATTAAAAAAACAAGATTTATGGTTGAAAATTCGACAATCAGCATACGACCCGTTCGTTAGTTATGTAAATTTTTTTGTCTATGAGATGACATGACTTGTGTTTCGTTTTTTTCGAATGTATAATAACTACACATGTGCGATTTCATACAAAAAAAAATTTATAAAAACTTAATTTCATTAATTTTTGGTGCTTTGCCAAGAAAATAAAAATAAATGAAAAACAAAAAAACAATAACGATTATATAAATTTGGGTTAAAATTTTATTTAATATTTTGTTGTAAAAAAAAAGAAGAAGAAAAACATGCAGTGTGTTAACGTGTTGTAAAAATTGGTTTGTACATAAAGTTTAATAGGATGCAAACATTTCAGTAATATATTTTTGTTTACTACAATCACTTAAAAACCAAAAAAGAGAAAAAAAATGAAATTGAATAAATGATAACTGTAGATTCTAATTATAGTTGGTGATACAGAAAAAAAAATGATGGATGAAAAACTCGACAATATACTTATACGATATGAATCTTCAACTGGTACATTTTTTCTTATCACATTTCCTTCTCGTTTCAAATTCGGTATTGCAACTTTTAGAAATAAAAGAAGTGAGAAGAAAGGAAAAAAAAAAGAAAATCAAAGAAACCTTGCCATACGTTCAAAAAAAAACCCTGAAAATTCGTATTACTTTGGAACGTCTACCAATAATATTATATTTTTGGAACATCTACATGAATGGAAAACCTCTTTCGTGTTATTTATGACAGTTTCTTCTATGCTTTCTGGAAATCAATTTAATCTCAAATGATAAGGGTATTTGCTGCGAATGAAATTTATCGTAATTTTGATGGGTTGACAGGCGCCATAAGCAGCGCATCATAAACCGACAAATACGAAGATGGCAGGGTAGCAGAAGTGGAAAGGTAATTCCTTAAATGTCAATGAAATGTCTGAGATATGTGAAATGTTTGAATTTTTTTTTCTCTTAATTTTCACGAATTATTTTGAATTCTAACGAAGAGAAAACAATGTCACTGGAATTTTAAGTATTAGGTAACAAACTATCTCTGAAACCAGTGAATTTATTCAAATTTGAAAAAATTTATTTCTTTTGAAATGTTAGGTAAGTAAGTGTTTAAACATTTATGATGCATGAGGGATTCATTCATAAATGTATTACATTCAGCCATCCTCTAAAGCTGTTATTTTTGATAATGTTACGACTATTCGAGTAATTTTCATAAAATTCGTTCTATTCTGAAGCTTGAACCTGTATAACAATTGTTTGAAAAAATATGACCCAATGTTTTGGTGTCGATCTTCAACGTAAGAGTAATACTTATTAAGACTATGTGCCGAGTTTTTTGTACGACATAAGGTATTGAAAATTTAAAGTAAACAATGAGAAAATGTGTTTTTTCCCTACGCACTTTCAAATACAATTGTAATTAAACTAAAGTAAATTAGCATAGGCCCCTCATTTCGTAGCATAGTCTAAGGCCGGTATTCATAGTTGACACTTAAGTGTTCACTAACCTAAGAATCAGTTTAAAACTTGCAATTTTTCGTTGCATTTGTCAGTAAAACTAATTCAGAACATTAATATAGTTTTTTACAAGAAAGTTAGGTTTTTCACTATTCTCAGTCAAACTACTTTTTGGCAGTTTCACTGCATTTTAAAAACAGACCTTTAGATTAGTGAAATCTCAGTACGGACTACTAGTACCAGCCTAAAGAACATTAGTATGTTATAAGTAGACATGACAAAAAAAGAAAAAATATTTTTTGCTGCAGTGTGAGGACCATGTGGGAACTGCCATACCTTGCTCAATACAAAATACATTCACCAGTTATAGTCGGCAGTGAGATGGCTATGCGTTTAAGTTCACCTCTTTTAGCTGGCAAATATGTAGGTCCCTGGTTCGATTCCCCAAACTGACAAAACCTACAGACCGACTGCAGGAACAATATTCAAGTACGCAACAACCGAGACATAAGAATCATACGTATATAGCCAATATTTGTCAAACTAGTAGGCCATTGTTCTTAAATTCTACCTTAAATGCCTCTGAATGGATGTACATGGCGTAAAAATTTGGTGCTGGACCTCTTAATGGAATGGTCGTATGTTCGAAACCAGCTGTCATCATATTCTTGACCTATTATGGAGAAGTATTTGGTTTGGTTTAATGGGTGCTTCCCTATATGTGATTGAAAAATTCATTATGAAAAACCACCGGCCAACGGATCTCCATCATCATTTTCGTTCCATTTCGACGTCAGTATCCTACAGACATCCGATAAAAATACCTAAGTTGCCGGAGCTCGATGAAAAACTTGAAAAAAAGTTTCTTTAACCTCTGTCAAGTCCACACATTGAAATTGTATATACCTATAGTGCACATAGTTGCGTTGACTTAGTGCTGTGATGATATGTGGTTCGTGCATTACTAAAATTTGTTTTTAGAAATGGTTGTCAAATGACGATGGAAATAGCTACGCATCGGTCACCCAAATAATTACCAACACCGATATAGACTCAGACACCACCAAAAAAGTTAAGGAATTTTGCCCAACCATTGGTCTCGCTTGTAAATCATGAGCGACTCTTATAAACGTCAAACCAGAGAAGGTAAGGCCTGAAAGTAGGGCCACAGAGATTGAGCCGAGAAAAAATAAATTCAGTTTCAATTGGTACAAAATAACTTGAAGAATGAACAACTATTTCTAGGCATCCCAAAATTCGGAAAATGCATGCGAAAATGTCGCATCTTTGATAGTGATAATGAAAAGTCAATGTTAACTACGTCTGACTCATTTTTTCTTCCAGGAAGCTTGTGGATTTATTACGAATCTGCACTGAAAATTGTGAACCATAAAGAAATTAGTCCATCTATAGAGGAAACAAACAATATTTCCGGCTGCCACTTGCATCTGGTGTATGTTTTTATATCACTTTCATTTTTTTAAGTTAAAGCCAAGGTATGGAACCGATCCTGACCAATTTCACGCAGAACAAAATGAGGAAATTCTACGACGTGCATTGAAGAATTTAGTCACAGCGGTTCTAGAAATTAATTATTTAGGCGATCAAATTTTTCCTTACAAGAAATATGAATCTTTTGAAAATCCTCTGTACAATAATAATCAAACCATCTATAAAACTCATAACTCTGCAAAATGAAACCATTTTAAAATCGTTCAATCAGCACACGAGTCTCAACAACCCTTTGCAATGGCCTAATATACCTACGTTTCTGTTTGTAACTTAAGTGGCATGGCTGGAAAGTGTTTTGGGTGGGTCATTGATGAGTGCCATGAAATTTTTTATGAGGCCAGAATATAGAATGATAAAAAGCTTCTTTTTTGGCTTATGCTGGCAAATTTAACACTCAGATATAGTTTAAATTTTGCCTATCAATTTTATTTGGGGGCAAATGAAGGGGCCAAAATGTTTTTAGGTGGCCACGCCCCTTCCAGGTCAGTCGTAGCTTTGCCGCTGCTACACAGTAACCTGTGCTACTGATATAGGAATCAATAAGCTTAGTCCATATAATAACAGATGGGCAAGAACCGAAAAAGAGCGTCGCTCATTCGCTTCCACACTCAAGCAATGCAGGCTGGACTTCAAATTATCTACAGTTCGAAATATTAGAGAATTAGTAGACCTTACTCACGAAACGGTTCAACATTTTTCCCTCCGCTCCCAAAACATTCTAATAGGTATCACAATCAGCGCAATAGAAGTAACTCAGAGATGTAATTATATTAATAAATGTGCACACGCACAAATGACCACCCATGTGGTATTAGCGTACGTAAAATTGTCAAATTAATCTAAAGTTTTAAGACAAGGTTGAATCTTTGAAAGCTCTCTCACGTGTTATAATTCATCAATTTGAGCCAAAAACAGCCCTATCGAATAACAGTTAAACACGTCTTAAGCCTCATAGTGGAACTGATTTTGGACTTCTACGGTTCAACCGCTGAACCCATTTGCACCAAACACAATCCCGTGCGAAATTATATCCAAAACCACTCACATACCAAATTTCAGCCCAATTGGACCAAAATTTCGACCTCCATCAAGCTCACAAAATTAGTGCTCGATGTACACGTAGGCAGCCTGCATGCGAATAATTACTTGGGCACTTAGATATGAAGATGTATGAATTTATGATTTTCATGTCGAACGTCATAATTTGTTACGAAATGAAAAACCATCATTGTCTCAGCCTCAACTTGACTCTCCCGATTTTAGTTGGTAGATATTCACTCCATGAAAACCTGCAGCTACCTGCGGCTAACAGAAATAGCTATAAGCTGCGCTTTTCAAAATCATATGGAAGGTTGGCAGTTACCACAATACACTTCTATTGGGTGGACTATACAAAATATCTGTACTTCTATCTATTTGGTATCTATATCGTGTTAATGTATTTTGAGAAAACTGTGATGAGTCATTAATTTCCCATACCCTTGCCCATCTATATAAGTTGAGATTGTATCTTGATTTACATCCTAAAAAATTTGTGAACAGTCAAAGTGCTGGCTTTAATTTTAGATTTCGGTTGTTTTCTCAAAAGAGAGTTTCAGATAAACAAGTAGGTGGTCCATATTTTCGTGTTTGTTTTTTTTTTGTTTTTTTTTTACATGGAGAAATCTGTGTAGGTTACAATATTATGTACTTTCTATACGAATGTACGGCATACATCATCTACAGGATTAGAGTCACCTACGAGATAATATTTTCTTTCGTTAAAAGTTTAAAGTCTACGCTTTATAATAAACCAGCAATCGCTGTACTCACCTCTGAGCAACTGCTTCTGGTATGTTGATATCCATATCGTTTTTGCGACGTTCTCACTCCTGTCGAACGTTTGTGTCCTCCAGTAAACATCATATTGTTAAATTGGATTTTCATATTTTTCAATACTTATACAATGATGAATTAACATAGTGGTAAAAAAATAAAAATAAAAAAAAAGCAAAATAGGATTTATATCATCAACAACAGTTGGTACTATACGGTTCGAAGCGCAGCGATTTTAGTGTTAACAGATTAATCGTCAAAAATTAAATCTCACGAATTGTGTAAATGATTGAGGCGGACGAAAGGGTGCACTGAGTTTCATTTTCGAGCACGTATGGAGTCCCATTATTATATAGGGTGAAAAAAAAAAATCAAATAAAAACTTGGAGTGAAAAAAAAAAAAAAAACGCGAAAAATTAGCGAATTCCACCGTAAAATGGACGCATTTTTTTTTTTTTTATTGCCATCATTAGCGTTAATTAATTCCAAACAAAACAAGCGGGTTTAAAAATAAAGTAAAAAGTGTAAACTATGATGTTCAAACGTTGCTCGATATTTCGGATACTTTCGGATGTGATCGTTTTTTTTTTGTTTTTTTTTTTTTTTCGTATTATTCTACGTTTGCATGGAATGTGGCTATTTTAAAAATACGAAGTTCGGCGTAAGCTAGGCTATGGCTTCGTTTGTATACAAGATGCACGGTACGTTTGATGTGTAGCACAGCAGGCATAGAACGATCAGCACGCAGTCATGGCATGTGAAGCAATGGTGGACGAAAAAAAAAAAAATCGTTTTGGTTTGACGTCGAATGAATAATTTCTGTTCAAATCCAACCGAACGGTTAGGGAATGAAGATTTTGGAAAGCTGGATGTTCGCAGTGATCACATACTGACTACTCTGACCAATAGGAGTAGTTTAAGTTGAAATCAGTTTTACTCTCGACGTTCGCCACAGATATTGTTCTTTTATATCTGCGATTTGCTGGTTACTCTTTTAATCTTCAAGTGAAGGAAGACTTTTTGGGATAAAGAGTGCGATCGCCATATGCTTAAACCTCACTTTTCGTGAAAAGGCACATTACCATTAATGTCCTATGGATAAAGTGAAGGAAAAGTGAAGTTTGAGAATACGGTATGGTTAGTGACTGAATGCAACATAGGCCTACGTGTTACGATGTATTTACATAGGAAACATTTAAGTAACGAAGCTTAGGTAAACTTTCGAATTTCCTTTTCTACTACTCTTAGGTGTTTCCTGAAAAGCTTTTTGAATGTTGATTGAATAGATAGCAAGTAAACCTTAAAACAAATAAAACTTGTTTGATGTCCTTATTTCAGTTGTTGAGGAGATAGAGTACATTAAAAGCATGGCATTAATAAATTTACTTTAATATTTTATCATGTGAATGTTTGAACAGACAGTATTTGTAGTGGCAGAGACACTACAGTTGTTGGCACTTATAAATAATGTGTGTTTAACGTCCAAGGGACAAGAAAATATATGTCGTTACACACGTATCTCACACACAGGATCCGTAACACGCGGCCTCCTCATCCTAGTCACTCGCCTACCTACATTTCTTCAGTAGGCGAGTTCCCTTTATGCCCGCCAGGGCGCAGGAGATTGTGGGCGTTCCCACCCACAATACTGGGGGCAGTGTCTATTGTGAATCTTCCAAGATTCACTTATCCCTAAAGATCTGTAAAAAAGAGATTAGATGGCATACACACACAAGTACATTAAAATGTTATTTATTTACAAAATATTTACACAAAAATGTAACTTAGGACTACTAAGTATAATCTGGACCACAAATCTTAAAAGTAAGTAAAATAAAACGAAGTTTATTTTCTTAGAAGTTGAGATACACGGGTGGGTCCCATCTTCAGATTTGTGGTCCAATAAAATTGCTGGACATTTTGGAAAGGCAGTCAGGGTTCAGCACTATAAAGGAGAGACTCTGTAAAGAATAAATAAATAAGAATTAACAATTTTGTAAGTGAATTTGTGATAATTGACAGGGTTATCACAATTTTGGTGTGTGTGGATCGCAATCCTCATCACCTCTACCCGCTGATTTAAAAAGGTAGCGGGATGGTAGAAAAAGTATTTGGCAAGGTTGACTTGTCATGACTTTAAAGATAGCACAACTCAAGTGGTGCCACTGGCCATGGAGTTGTAGGTAGTGCTTGCATGTATGCCTGTTTTTACAGATTGTGTTCGGATAGAGTCTAGTCCAATTATGGGCTAGTCTGTACCATCAACTCTTAGCTCCAGTGGTGCTAAGAACTCAATAGGCCTACTCACTATCTTAGAAGATGATAGCCTAACATCTGCATGATGTACTAGGCCATTGCGAGAAGTCATCAGGTTGACTAGAGTGGCTAACTTGTAGACTCCTGGTTTTGTCATTATGTCCAACACGTGGACAATATCTCCAACTTTTGGTTTAAAGTGAACCATTTGGTAAGCATTGCTTACACCTTTTGGGATTCTATCTCACAGGTATGTGAAATAGAGTCCCTTCCACACAGTTCAAAGCTTATTAAGGTTGTCCTTGTCAGTGTTCCAGAGACCCTGTAGGTTTCTGGAAGTTAAGGTGGTTTTGTCAAAAGGCTTGTCTAGGTTGAGGGTAAAGTTTCTGAACTTTGCGTCAGGAAGTGTGCAGGCATCAGAGTCTCCTGCTCACATTTGTTAACTGCAGGACAGAGTGGTCTCTCATTCATCATCACTTGTATATTTTTAAGTGCTGCTTGAAAATTAAAGCGATGGTGAGAGTGCGGATCTATGACCTTTTTGAAAGTCTGTTAAAAGATTCCAATTAGTCTTTCGTATGACGCACCATACCAAGGAGCCTTAGGTGGAGTAAAGTGCCAAATTATGCCTTTCTGCATAAGCTTGTCACTGATAGAACAATCTGACGTTATCAGAAATTTTAAGAGACTCTCTTAAGGTTGAGAAGACTGATATAGTGTTCTCATCCTCTGATAGGTCAGGTAGAGACTGAATTACATGTAAGTTAGTCTGCGGCCAAGAGTCTGGGTGATCATTGAACCATACTGGTCTTGACCACCAAGTTGTACTGAATAAGTTGTTCACCATTGCTCCTTGTGAGCCGACATCTGCTGGGTTATTGGCTGTTGGAACATAACAAAATTGCAGATTGGGAACGCTCTTTATTTCATTAACCCTATTCAAGACAAATAGAGTTAACACTCTATGTTCTAGCAACCATGTTAGAACATATTTACAATCAGACCATAAGTAGGTCTGATAACTTTCTAAACTTAGAGGTTTTTTAATATTTTTTATCCCTCTAGCTCCAATCAATGCCGCTAACAATTCCAACTTGGGGATTGTTACCATTTTCATTGGTGCTGTTCTGGATTTACCTATGACAAATCTGGTTATTGCTCTCTGTGTTATGAAAGCGTAAGTACACTGCCATTGAGAAAGCAACTTGGGATGTATGCACAAACACATGCAGTTGCATCCCATTTGGGTTGTATGTACCCGAGTAAATTTGGCAAGAAAGGCAAAAAGTTGTGCACTGTGATAAATCCTCTATTAGCTCTGTTGCTATTGGTTGCACTGACAGAGGTAAGGATTCATCCCACTTATAGTTTTCATTCCAAAGCTGTTTGATAAAAGCTCTTGAGGGAATGAAAGCCAGGGCAAACTAACTGTGTGGGTCAAAAAATTGTGAGATTGCTCGAAGAAACAGTCTCTTTGACTATATTGGTTCTTGGTCTTTAAATTTGGTTGGACTCAGATAAAGTATGTTTGTCCATGTCCCAAGATTTTGTTAATGCGTGTTTGGGGTAAAGTTGTGCCCCATTTTGACAACTCCATTGATATGTCCCCAGCCAACTGTTTGCTTGATCATGTAGATCCTTAGCTTCTTTATATGTGGGCAATGATGTTACTAAGTTGTCCACATATATATTGTTTACATGTTTTTTTTTGTAAAATTCTGGATTTGCCTGTTGGAAGTGATGTGACAGAACTGCCACCAGCAAGAATGGCACTGTCACAATTCCAAAAGGAACACGTTGGAATCGGAATATTATCAAGTTTTCCCTAGTTAACAGTTTCTAAGGATCCATAACTGACAGAAACCTGGTTACATCCCTGTCATGGGGATGTAACCCTATTTGATGGAAAGGTTTTTTGATATCGGCTATTATGGCATATTTATTCTTAGGGAAAGACAAAAGTATCTGGAGCAAATCTGGCAAGAGATTTTCCCCTTTGAACATGCATTCATTAATTGAAAGCTTCGATTTTTTTGTATTTGTTGACCTGTCAAATACTACCCTGAGCAGTGTGCTTTTTGTTAGGTCCAAGATCCCTTTATGTGGCAGATAGTGTACAATATCTGGCTTGGATTTTGGATCTACTTTCTCTATCATTTCCAACTCCATAAGCAAGTTGAAATATTTTTCGTAACTTTGGTAGAACTCAGGTAACTTTTGTAACTTGGTAGCTGATGCTCAAGTCTTTTGAATGACAGGTTAAAATTATCCGCCAATGGTGGTGGATAGATTTTATACAACCATCTGATTTGGTAATGATTATTTACCAATTTTACATTCTTGTAAAAGAGTCGAAGAGTGTCAGCTCCTAATTGAGCTTCTACCAAATTAAGAGATTTGATACCAATAGTGTCCAACCTCCATAAATTCTCAACTTCCCGAGGTATAGTTAAAAATACAGGCGTGAAGGTATCTTCCACTAAATTTTGATCTTGGATGATACCTCCTAACATGTGTCAAAACTCTGTCTGTATCAAAGTCAGAGTCTGAGAAATGTGTTATACATTTGTAATGAATGACCACATGTAATCATTGTCTAACAATAAATCAACCGTATACTCATCATCTGTCTTGGAGAACTCAATATCAGAGTATTCCTAGAAATTTTTATAAAATTCTGAGAAATCTTGTTTCAAATTTTGCATGATACTATTAATAGTGTTCGCTGTAATCTGAACTTTTAACCCACTTGGTGTCAGAATTTCAAAATTCCCTAGACAGGATTTGAAAACATTAGACGTTTGATTTTGAACACCTTTAAGTCTTATAACTTCTGTTTCATACCCTTTTAATTTCAAGGATGTGAAAGCGTAAGACTTAGTTATAAAGGTGTCTACACTGTCATAATCAAAAAACCCACGTAATTTGACTGCCTTCTACAAGTGAGGTGACTGAGCATACGCTTGAAAAACAAGAAAAGTTAAACTTTTCTTGGTGCGAATGAATGATAAAAAGTACTCACTAATAACGGGTAAGCACTCCTTCTGATCCGCACTGAGCTGCACCATTACAATGGCCTTCGCAATTTTATTTTTGCAATTGCCCTGTGGAACATGTGATTTTATAGTATCAAAATTGTTTGGTTTTGAAACTGAGGTGAAATCAACTTGGTGTTTACTGTATGCGTCCTTTTGCTCCTTCAACATAACAAACCAATTGTCCCTGTGCTCTCTCTGAATGGGGTATGGGGCATGTGGACACAAACAGGAGTGATGGTCTGTTGTGTGGCAATTGAACCATCGGCAACAGAGGGCAATTTTTTGTTGGAAATCCTGTGTTTCATAGTAAGTTGCACAATGGGTGCCTAACTTACACACATGGAACTCCCTGTGCTATTGTTCCAATGTATTCTAATGTGGATTGGGGCAGAAGAAAGATGGATGCTAGTTTGTACAAAATAAACACACCTCCTGTGCCATGTGAGCAAGGTTCAAGATAATCTTTGGAGTGTCTTGAGCTGCGTGTGTCACTGTGTCTTGTTCTCGGCATTCTAAAACAGAAGAGGGTTTGGGAGACTTAGATGAGTTTCCCAAATCACTATTGTTTTGCCTGTTAGATTTCTTGGGGTTGGATTTATCCTTTACCTTTCATTGATTGTTACTTTTCTGGAAGGTCACAGCCAAAAATTCCAAACTGCCTTTAGGGTTTTTCTTTTTGAATGAACCTGTGTTTAGATGAGTTTCCCAAATCACTATTGTTTTGCCTGTTAGATTTCTTGGGGTTGGATTTATCCTTTACCTTTCATTGATTGTTACTTTTCTGGAAGGTCACAGCCAAAAATTCCAAACTGCCTTTAGGCTTTTTCTTTTTGAATAAACCTGTGTTTCTATTAGGGTCTTTGTTGGAGGGACGTTGCTTATCGAACAACTCTTCAATCTTAATAAATTCCTTAATGGTCGAGAACAAATTTGTAACGTGTCTTTCATTACTTTTTAAATGATTCTTGTACGACCTTGGCGGGAATTTTTTCACTGTAATGTTGAACAATTGTTCTTCGTCTATAACAGGTGATACCAGCCGATAACAATCTACAAGGACTTCCAATCCATCCTTATTATCTTGAATGGATTGGAGTGTATTTGTAGTATGGGAGAACTCGGTTATGTTATACCAAATTTTGGCTCTGACCTTGCTTGGATCCCCATACCTATCACGTGAGAATTGAAGACGTTGCTTATAACTAACTTTGTCAGGTGCAAAATGCGAAAATTTTTGTACAATATCATTTCAGCATTGCCTGTTGCAATAACTTAATTTTTTGAGGAATTGCAATATTGCTTTGCAAATGTACACACATTTTAAAGCCTTGAATAAAACCTGGGTAGTTCAGAACTATTCCATCCCATTCATCAATGAAATATTTGGGAGGTTTCAAATTCAGAGCTGGTTTTTCTAGGCAGGTTGAGGGTTCTAATTCCCAACAATGGTGAATGGGATCCACTTCCCTTGCATGATTAGGTATTTCAACCATATTACTAGTAACAGGTTGGGGAACCAATTTGGTTACTGATTCAAATGGTTTTTACAGATTTGAACTTCCAGGAATGATGTTCGATTCTATTCCATTTGAGTCAGTCTGAACAGAGCTTTCAGAAGTGGGGTAGAGAGAACCAACACACACTCTTTTTTGTGTTGGTTTTTCTGACCCATTCTGATTGGCATTCAATCGACTTCTCTTATGGGAATTATTTGAATTCGTACGTAAAGTTTAACTATTAACTTCTTGGATGGCAGGACAAACAAATTCATCACGGAATTGATCCTTGCTCACTCCTTAGATGGTTCCAAATGTTTTTTGCTGATTCGTTCGATGACCAATTCCACATACTCCAGCCGGAGTTGATCTCGCACAGATTGTTGCGCAAGATCCCGCAGTTCCAACATGCATTGACATTCCTGCTCCTCCAGCTGGCATTGGAGATGGAGCTCTTCTTGGCATTCTGCATCCTGTGGTTCTCATCCACAACACTGCCCCACTCCACAACCTGCACCCCTCTACACTTCAGTCTTTGGCTCACTCCCTTGGAATTATGGAGACGAAGCAGGGAGAAGTTGAGGCTCAGGTGTTACCATTGGCACAGGGGCTAATGGGAAAATTGTCTCTATCTCCCCTTGACTGGAGCATAGATGCAGGATGGTGGAGCATGCGAGAACAATTTTATGTTTCACAACTCCAGGCAGCAGGTGGTTGAGAGTATCGATGACAGTACTGATGACCAGCAGCTCCTTGCAAGCCTGAACTAATGTTAGATCAGGCTGGCTGATGAGGTTACTAAGCTCTATGACGTAGTAACCCGTGGACTTGGTGGAGTTGTAATACAGTTCGATGTTGGTTTCATATTCATCATCAGCCCCTATCATTAGGGAACTGTATTTTGATCCTGCAATGGGGGATAGCTTGAACTGCTCTTCCAGTGAGAGATTCATTGGGAGTAAATCTCCCGCCTGTTCTTCCCTCTGGCTTTCTACATTTTGGTGTAGAAGGCCACCCCTCAGTTGCTCAATTTCCCTTGCCAAACGTGCATTGGCAATAACTGGTGGCACCAGCTGGTTGGTGGGGAAGAACCTTTGATGAGACAATCCTGGGATTGGTTGACCATCGTGTCCAAATACTGCTGCCGGCAGTGTTGCTGTCAGTGGAGGAGGAGGCAAAGCTGGTGAATCAGGTTCGTATCCTTGCTCCATTTTAAATTCTGTGAGGACAGAGTGACTTAATAATAAGTAATGATATATTTTCAATGTCTAAAACAGATTTTGAAAAATTGGGCATGACCCCTGGGCGCAATGAAAGATGTTCATCGCGAGGTACACATGCTTTTTCAAATTAAAAATTTGGATTTGAAAAAATTAAAAATGAAATATGAATTTTCAAAGTCCAAAATGGATTTTGAAAAATTGGGCGTGAGCCATGAGAGCAATGAAGGTTATTCATTGTGGGTCACGCACACCTTTTTCAAATTCAAAATTTGGATTTGAAAAAATTAAAATTAAAATTATTATTTTTCAAAGTCCAAAACGAATTCTGAAAAATTAGGCATGGCCCTTAAGCGCAATAAAGGATATTCTTCGCAGGTCACACACACTTTTTTCAAATTCAAAAATTGGATTATTTGAAAAAATTAAAAATTCACTCGAAAAATGGCACCTAAAATTTTAAAGTCAGCTCTATGTAAAGTTGTACAGTAGTGCTAGGCTCCAAAGACAATGATGTTTTTGGGGTCACTTTACAAATTTTTGATGATTTTGCATTTGTATTCAGCACATTGACTTGGGAGAATACATCATGTTTCGTAATTGAAACGAAACTTTTTAAAAATGGGTTCCAACTACTAGTATAATTGGATCCCACAAATAGTTCAGAACACGTATTAGTGTTTTGATCTAGGTTTATGGATGCATTCCTCCGCTAATATTTTGAAGTAAGAAGAGATCAAAACATACAAAAATGGTAGCCTAACACTGTTCCACAAAGCACATGGTGTAGAAATTACAATTCAATTCCCAGACCCAAAATGTTGTGAAAGTAATGGATGTTGTTAGGTTTTGACCTACCGTTTTTTGCTCGTTGATTTTTATTTCAAAAAAATTGAGGACCATTAAAACCCTTATGTGTTACTGGCACTCCTTCTGTTGGTGTGGGCAAAATACACCTACGCTTTTCCTCGACTTCAAGCTCTTGAAGTATGTAGTAAAATGCCAACATGGGCGACAATCTTCAGGAGATTCTTGTCCAATTAATCGCGACCATTTAGTTAGTTTATTTGAAAAATTCACTAAACTATTAACAATTGCACGAATTAACAAAAATGTAATTAAACACCCGATCACACTAAGTAGACATAAGAGGAGCTAGTAATTAAATCTGTAGAACATGGCATTGTTGCACTGTGATAGTTCAAAACCATAGCAAATATCATTTTGTAGATTGTATTGGCTCTTTTGTCAATCACATGATCGACTCAGATGTTCTTTCATTCCTTTACTGTAGTGGAACGACTTTTGTCTTGGTGTGAGCGTGTATGCGATGTTCTTTCCTCAATTATAAGGGAAGAACGTCACTGTGTGTATGTGTGTGTTGACCAGCAATACGCACACAATTTATCTTTGCGATAAGATTGTCGTATATCTCTATGTGTGTAAAACAAAAGGTTAGGCAAGCCATTGCCTTTTTTCATTTTTTGCCTGATATTCCCGAAAATCTAATGTTCTGGAGTCATAGTGTTTCCTACAGTTTTTAGTCTGTAGTATTTTATAATATGCAGAGATTAAGCAATCAATAATTATCTTATCACTAGCGAATTCCACTGCAAAAATTATAGAAAACAAATTTTTACGTTTTATAAATTTTTCAAAAGGTATACATTATTTGGTTTCTCTGGTGATTGCCTGCAAAAAATAAAAATAAAAATTAATTTTATTGGTACAATCAGTATATAATTACCTGATTAACACAACTCAAAATTTGTATCTGTGCAGAATCATTTCACTGTTTACTATAGGTAGATAGCCTACGTACGTTACATGACAATATACTTTTAAAAATTGTGTCTATTTCATTCAATGATTTCAGTTTCCCTTTAATGCATTGCATTCAAACTAGGTGGTTCTCACAATAAAATTCATAATTTTACACGTGAATGACATATTCCTAGAAGAAAATGTTTTGATGAAGTTAAGAAAGCTTAAACTGAATTATGCTCTGTTCAATTTTAATCCATTTTTATACGGAATCGTCGACCTGCGTCAGCAATAAATTTAATTTCAAGAAATTTTTTCTCATAAATTGCATAAAAGTTATCGTTCATGAACAGCTTTTGGAAAAACTTTACTACTTATGAATTATAAACTTATTAATAGAAATTTGCAACTTTCTTAACAAAAATTTGCATCATGGTCGTGATAATTAAGAAATAAAAGTTAATGTCGAATTTTTTTCACGTCTCACTGGCAGTTGATTCGGAAGACTCGTTTTCAGAAGGTGTTTTCGTTTCGGATTCCGCTTCAGTTTCTTCCACTTTCGATTCTTTTGTCGGCTGCATCATACAGAAAGAATTAAATTAAATATGATGACATCTTTTTATGTACTTACATATAAAAATGTGAAAATTTTGACTGAGTAATTATCGTCTGTCATATCTATTGTTGTGAGTTTTGTTTGATCCAATAACTGAATAAAAGTCATGGAGAAAACAATGGCGTAGCCAGGTGTTCCTGGGGTGAGCCATTGGGAAGGCTATGAAAGTTCTTGAGGCCCAGGATAGTGTGAGAGAAAGATTTTTGTTTTTCTTGTATTAGAAATTTATCATCCAATATAATTATGCAGGTATTTGGAAATTTTCTTGGGGGGACCAGTGAGAAGAGCAAAGGTTGTTTTCGGGAGGCATGAGACCTACATTGGTAGCTTCACTACTGGAGGTAAAACACTTTCGCAGATTTTTTCAACAAAAGTTTGACCTGCCCCCATCGTGAAAAAAAAAACAAAAAACAAAAAAAAAACCCGAAATAAAAATTAGAGAATAAAAATTTTTCCACAGTTTCGGTATATTAAACTTTTAATTTTCGATCCGTGTGCAAGTATTTTTATTTTCATTCATTGAGGTTTTAAATTTTTATAGTTTTTTTATTTAGTGAATTCTCTTTCAAGGAGTTTACTACAGCAGACTTTTTGAATTTAATTTATACCCTAAAAATAAAATAGGTAACTAAAATGTTCAAATTTTACTTCAGAGCCTTCATCGTCGATTACTGGTACTTCAGTTCCATTCTTGCCGTATTTTGCATCCAACGTGTCTAAATGAGTAGTCAACCTGGGAAAAGAAAAAAAAAAGATAGAAAACAAGATCAATTTATTGAAATTTTTTTTACGGAATGTAAAATATATTCAAGATCTCTACGTTGCAAGTCTTTTTCTCAAAGTTTCGTTTGCTTCGTCGACTTTTATCCTCTGTTCTCTCAGCTCAATTAATTTTTGCTCCAATTTTTGTACCCATTCTTCCTGATTGGTCGACTCCATTATGAATTTTAAAAAAAGTTTGATTAATTACGTTTAGAGCTGAAAAAGAAAAAAAAAGGCATTATATTAGTTAGTTATTATTATTATTATTATTATTATTATATTCTTTTGCAATGAGCCGAAAATGAAAAAAAAGGTAAAAAATTTGTTTTTTGTTCAAAAAATTGTTGGCTTATATTCTGATAAAAAATTTTCCCCACTTGGGGTCGAATCGATTGTTAAAGATTCGAGGCGAGACGTTATTACAGAATCAAAACGCTAATGGCAAACGTGAGAAATACATTTAGTTTCATAATCTGATTACAAATCTGCCGCAAGCTTTTAGGATAACAACGAATGTATTATGTTTAAAATCGTTTCAACTTCCAAAATTTACACTCCTTTTCATATGTTTAGACTTTGCGACAATTTTATAAACGAACATAGTGTATGAGAAAATATTTAATTGAAGCTTACTCAATAATTAACGTAAAATTACTCTTTAATTTGAAATATACATACAATTTGTATTTGGTACTTACTTCAGTTAGATGCATGCATCGATCACACCAATAAAATGCTATTGTTTTCCAGATGCAATTGCACGAAAAAACGATGCTTTCTTTAATTTCAAAGAATGGTATTTCTAAAATTCATTACCGCAAGTTTCGTTGATCCCTATAACATTGCAATGTGCTCACGACATTTATTTTTAGTCGAACAAAAAGTGTGAGATCATATGGTTCGGAAATTTTTATCTACACAGTTTTTATGTTCAGTGTTGCCACTTTAGAATTTCATAATATTGTTTGCTCAAATTAAATTCATGCTGTCGTGGTTTTATAGTAGCTAGGCAAAAATATAGTCGTCACAGGTAGTGCTAAATTTCAATTTTTTATTTTGATACATTTTGGTAAGTAGAAGTTCGGAAGATACCTACTAACTCGAAGAAAACAGTACATTAGATTACTCACCCACTTCCTCCTAAAAACAGTTACATTGGCAGGAAAATTATTCCAAAAAAAGAAGGAAGTACCTATGAGTTATAATTAATAATTTTACTTTTTCTCTTACCGAATTAATTGCAACACTCTTTGCCACACCTTAATTGCGTCCTGCCACAAAATAAAAACTTGAACCCAAACAAAAAAAAAAAAACACTAGGGCAGCAAAAGCCTCGCTAGAAAAAGTAGGTTTGCAAAAAAAAAAATTATGAAATTTGATAGAGACATTAATTGTTGGTAAGTTCACAGCTTAAATGATATATGAAATTAGCTACTGACGAAATATTAGACAGTTTGAAATTTAAAAGCTTCATTTCTTGAAACGAAAAATTACCTAATTAAAGTGATAAAGTTGGGTAAGTGATCGTATAATTTCGAATATAACAAAGAAATACAATAAAATCATAAAATTAAAAAAAAAAGAAGAATATATGAATTTGAGTTATTAATTGGTGCCAAAATTTTTCTAAGGTCATGAACCGATAAACGTACTCATTCCCAATCTTGGGGGCTAATACTGTACCAAGGGTAATAAGTATATTTTCTAAAGAAAACCTACTTAAAAAGTCAATTGTATGTGAAAATATAATTAAGACGTGCGAGAAAATCAGAGAGTTGTGTGTAATAGTTATTTGTGATACAATTGTATAAAGTAGGTGATTTTGAAGGAGTGTGATTTTTTTAGTACCAGCCGAAGGCGAGTGATGCAAATCACAAGAGTATCAATCACCTACTGTATACATCTGTGTTACGCACTATTTTTTGCTACATCCCTCCCCATAAAAAACAAAAAAATTTAGGTAAATAAATATTTTTGTTATTAAGAAACATATAAGCGCTAACTATCCCCCTACTTTCACCCAGATCTTGTGGTGGAGTGGTTGAGGTGCTAGCCAAAGATGTATAAAGTAAATTTAATACTTTATACATTGTTCCTAAATGGTTCTAAAATCACCTACTTTATACCTCATCAAGGTGTTATAAAAATGAAGTTTATGAAGAGTCGTTGCAAAAAATTAGCCCTAATTAAGATACTGTACTTTTTCCATATTGTTTTGTTACCTTCTACTCTTCGTACAGCTAAGGCTTACGAAAAAGTTGATTATTTGTGTGGGTGTTGCGTAGAATAATATCAAAAGTAAGTTATAAATACTTCATCGGCGAATCAGCTATTTGTCAATAGAATAGGATTTATAGGTGTCTACCGTGAAAATGTTTCATTTGTGTTGACCAGCGAATGTGTCGTAGAGGCATTTCAATAATGGCATCATGTGTCATTATTTTGTTAAAAATTAAATTTTTGACTCTTGTATGATAATGAAGCTATTGTAGTAAATACATTTCTCCACTTCTGATTGGCTAAAAATGTCTCACTTGAGGCAAAGAAATTTGTTATATTTGATAAGCTGCATTTGAGTCACATTTTGTACATACATACATAGGATGATTAAATTTCAGCGCACCATATGGAAATAATATTTGATGCGTTAAAATTTGAACCACTTGTTTACTTGTCGAGAGAAATTCTCACCTTGTTGGACTTTATTAAGAGTTTTTTTCAAAAAAATTGGGGTTTAGGTATCTTAATAAAATAATGTTGTTTAGCAGCAAAATTTCTGTGAGCATCAAACAACAGAAATAAATTACTATTCTTCTATAAAGTACATAGGTAATTACATTTGGTTATACTGCATGGTTTGAAGTTGCTGTTGCTGCTTGCTGTTGGTTACATAAGCGCAGCCTAAGAAACTTGTGAAAATGAGGAAAAAACCAAAAATGACATTGATAATGGCAGTGTCCTAATCTCGATACAAGTTAAAACCTCATATATATTTCTATATGTAAGTATCTTACTTCAACTGAGTTTTATCTTACCTATTTCTTTGAACAGATATCAGTGGTGCAACGATCTCACTTTTTACTTAAAAGATCTTTATTAGAATAGGCCCTAATTTTATCGAACAAAAATATTAACGTGATTTAACAAATTGTGAATCATCCCATACAGGGGAGGTGTTGCAGCGATATGGGATAAGAATTCAAAACAAAAAGCAGCATGTCACAATCAGTTCATGAATTATGTAAGTGAATACTGATTCCTACATTTAAAATTTTTTTTATAAAGAAAACTGAGTGCCATACTTTTTTTAAATTAAATTATTTTTTCGATAAAATTATTGATAACATTGTTAGAGATATAACTTATACGTATATAGTATAGTCATGAGAGGTTTTTTATTTTCAAAAATTAGAATATATTTGATTTCTTTACTACTCGATCAAGTCATATTCCCTCGTCACGAGTGCCCACAGATATGGGATGAGTATACCCCTAAATTGGTTTTTCACGTTTATCTCAACTAATATTTATTTTTAAAAAAAATAATAATACAGTATAAAAATTTTTAGGACGAAATTTCCTATAAAAAAGATCATATATATTTCAGTCATTTGATGTCCCTCTCCCCTAACAAATGAGTGCAAAGATCGCACCTTTTCATTGTGCGCTAAAAGCATGACTACGGTTGCTATAATTGTACTACGGCAATAGCTTCGATTCATCATGATACAATATTCATGGTGCATTCATTCATTTCCAATGAAGTAAAAAAAAAAAAAGGAATATTTTAAAACTTCTCTATCAATAATTTTTCCCAGATTTGTCGAGAGGGGTATGCATGCACAGTGTGCACGCACACAATCACACACTTACGCAGACACATTTTTTTCATCTCAATTTCTTCTCTCCTTTGCACCAAAATTTACACTGAAATTACACCAAAATTCACTTCGTGATTTTCACCAATATTCATCCCAGATGCCTTCAGTTTTTGTTTTACCTTGTAGTAAAAATAAAAATGTGTACCACATTTGAAAAAATTTTTTTAAAAGGATTGGTGGCATTGACCCTTTTTCCTTCCATTTTGACGCTCACACAAAAATGAATTTATCGTTTTATTTTATTATAAGTCGAATTTATGGCATCAGTAGAGCAACCTTACTTATGCTTTCATTGCTAGATGAAAAGGTACCAACTTTTGCGTTCATTTTCAATGGGAGGGAGATATCGAAAAACTAAAATTAATATAACATTTTTTGTACGAAATTTACTGCCAAACATTTTCATACGGTTTTAGTTTTTTTGAAAAAATCAATATTTGTGGAGATAAATGTGAAAAACGGTTTTGTATGGCATATTCACCACATTTGTGGATGCTCTCAGTAGAGGGAATGTGGCTTGGTATGTTATTTTAGATGCCTAACCCACCGATTAGTAAAGAAATCAGAACTATTCTAATTTGTCCGAATAAGAGTATTTTCTCAACCCATACACCAAAAAAAGGTTATCATTAAATCGATTTTGATTAGCAAAATAAGAAATTTCCAAAGCAGTTTGGAACAACGAAAATGGTTTTCATTTCTTCACCAAGGGCAGAAACAATGTAGAAATGAGTTTTTTTTTCAGCTGTTTGTTGTTTATTTCTTCAAGCACCATTTGCACGTATGCAAGTTGCAAAATGTCACAATGAAAATGGGCCATTTCACACAGTGATGCTTACACAAACAACCAAGTTCGCTTCTCGATAATACTTAATTATATCTAAAATTCTATTCATAAATGAAGTTTACCTGTTTAATCGAATAAATAATAACCTCTTTTTGGTGGATTCGTTGAAAAAAATATCGTACTCAACTAGTTAGCCACTCGTAATAATCACTCATTTTGTTAACAAGTTGAGTAAAATACTATTTTCATTCTCATTTGACTTGACTGTTATGTGAGATACGAAAAATGGATTTAAAAGAAACGAACATGATGCCTATTGTTTACAAAAATGAATGCAAAGATTTGAACTAACCGCACTCAATTACACATTCTAGGCAATGATTTTTCTCGAATGTAATCTTTTTTGTGTTTTTATCGGAGTGATATTTGAGGATCATATCAATTGTGAATAATTCTATCAGCTAATTTGAACAATTTTTCAACTGTATAGAGTTGTAGAAAAAAAAAATCTGTAAAAGTTTCGCAAAAAAGTGTTGCAAATTTTATTTGTCAATATCGTCAGCTTCTTCATCAACAAATATGAAAACACCAAACAACTGGGTATATTCAAGTGTATCATTTCAGCTCTAAATGTTGTGTAAATTGTTCATCTTTTAACGAGTTTCGAATTTCACAGTGAGTAAGTACCTACAGTATATTATACCTATCTATATAGGTACGCCTTTTTTTCTATGTTTTAATTCTACTCGTCGATCGTCATCTTTATATGTTAGGTATCCTTTAATTAAATTTTAAAAATGTATAGTGTATACCTACAGAATTCACTACCACTTTCTTTCTGGTTTTAATCGTTAAAAATTATTGGACAATATGTTTGCCAGTGTAAGTACCGAAGCGCGGTGCTTATGAAACATTTTATGAAACGAAAATTTTAGTGCCAGCAGCCCATTCACTTTACAAATATATCTCTGGAGATAAATATTTTTTCTCAAATCAATTTGCTAGGCGAATGTTTAATGAGTGAAAATGTTCGCTACAATATATAGCCATTTCGAGTGGCGAGAAAATATCTCTATTAGCAGGAGGGTATAATATACGTTCGGCAAAAAATATAAAATAAATATTAAGACTACTACACTTTGCGCTGGTATATTGTTATATTTTTGGCCATATTTTATCGTTAGGTACATGATGGAATTTTATAACGATCATCTGTCTGTATAACAAATGTAACAATGTTCTATTATAGTGGAATTATTAATGAAAATTTAGTTCGCTTTTATGAAACACCATCGTTACATTTATTCGAAATCAATTATGGGTACCTAAAGTTTATAATTTAACGATACATTCTCATATATGGATTGAAAGTATAGATACGTAAAATTATTTCGTTTTTATGTATAGTATTAAGACTCGGAGTTGGGGGAGGTTTATTTTTTGTTTTATGACCCAAGAAAATTTTTGGCGCAGTAAGCTGAAATTCATAACAGGTATACACAAATATATAATATACTTACCCATATTATATAATTATAAATATACACATTTCTAATTAACACGATATAGGTCGCAATTTTTATCCGATTGTTATTCATGAAATTTGGTACATTTATTCCGATCTGGACAAGAATGAACCTTATAGTTTTTGGTTTACATCAGCTGAATGGTACATCCGTACAATTCTATTATGTTGGATTTTTGGCGTATTTATAGCCGAAAAAAATAAAAAATTGGTAATTTTTAAGCAATAGTCCCGAAATTTGGTACAGATATCGTATATACGCAGGGAAGTGATTTGAAAAAAATCTTAAACTATTGCTAAAATGAAAAGAATTCCAAAAGAATTAAAGAAAATTAGCGGAAAGCTTGTTGTTGTTTTATTTGCTAAAAAATAATTTAATGACTCGCGCCGGTCAATACTTATAATAATTCATCATGAATTTTCTTGACACTGCATTAAATGTAATTTTTACTTATAGTATTTTGACAAATAATTTTGAAATAATTTATTTTTTTTTTATTGTAGTAAACACCATACTTGCAAAAGAGGTATATTTAGTACTGAAAACAACATCTTTTGGCGTGGTTACACTTCCTTCGATGTATTACAATATTCACTTGAATATTATAACACTCGAGAATTTATTTGATTATTTAAGTTTATCATCCACAGCTATTGTGGACCTTAACTGTTTGAGAGACTTCAGTGAAATTAAAACACACAATAAATTTTATCACTCTATTATAATAATATTTAAGAACACAATATTTGATATACAATTAATTATTGACAGTATAAGACTGAATGAATATTACTTTACAGTTCAAGAATGAATAAGTAGGAAAGTTACAGTACTAGACTAACTAGGTGTTAATTTTACAGCATGAATATTCTAATGGAAACAAGAGTTTATAAACCCGGTCAGGGTATATGTTTTTTGATAGTATTGTGTATAAAGTAGGGATTTGCTGATTAGGGATTTGTCGTTTCAAGAATATTCGGGGACTAATATATTTAGGTCACCGAATATCCCATTAAAAATACGTATTATAGTTGCTGGGAGGAAGTACCGATACTTTCGCCAGTTAACTGTAAATTTAAAGGGACAGAATGTACAGAATAAAAATACGTTTTTTTGTGTGAACAAATATGTACGTCAATATTAAAAATATGACGAACTTATCTGTTACAATACTTATTTATTTATTTGGATATTTTTGGTTAAGAAAGCCCACATTTTCTCGCGTACCTTGCTGCGCTACATTTTTTTTCTTCTCTTTGGTAAATGATTAGAGAAAATTAATAGTGATAATTTTACGTATCCATTACAAAGAGAAAATAACAACAGAATTCACATAATTCACATGATTTTATGAATTCAGATGGTTTTTGAATAGTTTCGTCCTCTGAAAATTGTGGTTGAGGGGACTTCAAAATCCCATCCTAGTAGTTGAAAAGTGTATTTTTTAGCTGAATCTTGTTAATTAAATGTTGACTAGGCATGTTTCTCATCCCTATACTAACTAAGTTGCCATGCAAATCATAAATTTTTTCCCCTTTTTAGATATTAGTCAAAAATTATAGGTTGTTGATTTTTTGAAGGTTAAATGACCTTACGTTACATGACATTGTGGGTAAAAGGTATCATAACAGATGGTTGATTTTAGGGGCAACAAATTGCCATTGTTTGATCGGGCCTTTCTCGCAAACAAAAAATTTACAGATCCCACATCAAATGCAAGAATTTTGATTAACGAAAATAACAGACAACCGGCAAAAATGTTCGAATAATGTTCTTTATTTATTCATGCGCAGAGTATCCAATAGCTACACCAATCCGCATATTTAAGGCGATGGAGTGCCCTCCATACCCTGCCATGTGGGAAGTATTATTCTGAGGGCAAGGGCTACAATATTGGCAAGTTTTAAGCCACCAATTCTAAACATAAATTTATGTTTTTTATATTATTTGATGATGTAAGTATAGGCCCATGTGATAAAAATCTGAAGTAATGGTATGGATTATAGGCTATTATTATACATATATCGATACATATGGTGTGGATCATACCTGTGTGAGACATTAAGGGGCTCCGACCCCTCGATGACAGAGGCTGGCCAATATAGTGTTCTGCACACACATTTATGCACCATTACTTTATACTGTAAATATGTAATTGATAATTTCCAGACTGTGACGGATTGGCTCATCACTGATTACATCATGTGACAAAGTTGTTCATTGTACTTGGTTATCTAAGAAGTACAATGGATCACCAATAAATATGTAGATATGTGTGTACTTATGTGATTGTGCGTATAATGAGCCAAGTGTAAAAGGCACCAGTAAACAGAAATCATCGGCTGTTTTCAGAGGTTGGCTCTCCCATACTTGTATACAAAGCTGATAAACACTCAAACTGGAGATTACCTTCTGTTGTGAAATTCCTTTTTAGGACCCAAGGTATTCCACACATACCTACATAAGTATATTTACGTGTATCGATGTATATTATGTCAAATACTGGAAATATAACTTTAGAAATTCTTGGCTCAAAATTGGCCAGCATTTTAGCCTCTGTCTTCTGAATAATACTTTTCACCTACAGGGTATTAGAAGGCACTTCTGCGCAATAAATATGTGGAAAGATACTGTCGGTATTACAGAAGTAGGAAAATTGGCGGAACTTTTTGGAACCCTCTGTATATAGGATGTATTAGAAATTTATTGAAAAATTTTTGCTAGTTGTTTCGATGATTTTTAACAATCGCGATCCTTGTATATGATAGGTGATCTGCAAATTTTTGACTTGAAAAGTTATCATAAATGCTACATAGATTTTCTATTGATGTGAATATATCTTTCTTAATGAAGGGTAGGTTTTTGGAAAAAGTTTGTTACATTATGATGTCATGAATATTTTTAGGTATACGTATATCCTTCGGTATTATCACATTTGCATATCTCGAGAATTAAGATCTCAATATTTAACTCATACTTCATTAGTCATAAATCATAATAATCATAAGCAGTTTCAGCCAAACAAAATTCACTAATAAAACTTCTTTATTCATTAGTTTTAGGGTTAATCAATTTTTCAACGTTTGTTGTTATACAAGAGCTTCAATAATGAGTGTTTTCTTAGGACCTGTGGTCTGTGACGTCATTATTTTTACTATCATTTTTTTTCACCGTTTAATTTTTGTCTGTCCACATGGCATTTTGTAGGGGTATCTTAACCCCCGTACAAAAATTATATTATTTTGGAAAGATACGAGAATTAGGTAAATTTATTGATTTGTTAATGTCACTAACTTACTGCTGCTAAATAGAAACATGATTTTATTATTGTTGGTTCTAAATCCACTGACATTGTGCAAACTTTTGTGGAACTCAATGTTATTGAGAGAAATTGTGAAAGAACTATTGATTGCGAAGGACTGAAATTTTGCAGAGACATCGAGGTATGTTAGTTTAAGATTTTGTGAAATTTTGGCTGAAATCCTACACATGATTTCCGAGATATTGTTAAAATTCTGTTCAGATCGAAGAATTCAACTTATTTGAGGAAATTCAGCAATATCTTAAAAACCATACGAACGATTTCCGCCAAATTTCCACATAATCTTCAACTAACATACTTGGATGTCTCTACTAAAATTTGCAGCTCTCTACAACTAACAGTTCTCTCGCATTTCCTTATGATAACTTTTATCAAATATAGAAAGAATATGAACTTGGTTCTGTACTCTTAAAGTCCTGAGAACTATTCATAATGTTTTTCTTCGTATATACCCTGTTATTTTCAGTGGCGCGTGCTTTGGATTCATAATAAAGATATTTACTTAACATACCTATTTAAATTTTCAATGTCTCATTTAAAGTAATGAAATATTGAATTTCTTGAATTTAATGAAGTTGATGAATCATGCAATAAATAAGTTAAATTCTGTCAAAAAAAAACCAAAGTTATCCTCAAGTCAGAACCATTTGTTTCAGCGATGAAATTTAACATCGCTTACTTGTGTGAAACAACAAAGATAAAAACATCCAGAAAATAATGAAGTCACAAATCACAGGTCCTACGAAAATGCTCAGTACAGTCTACTGAAGCTCTCGTGTCGTTTATCACTTGCTGCTGACAGATAGATTAAGATGCTCATATAGTCATATATCTGTTCAACGAATTTTCTCAAACTTGAGACCTATGTAGATCGTTTTTTCACACCCAAATACATCTATACTTTAATTTTCAGCAATATCGTAGGTCCGGTTCTTCATAATGCGTTTACATACATACACATACACGTCACATATGTACATATCCACATACATATACCCACAAACAATTATTGCTCGTAATATAGTATAGGATACTCAATTATGGCACCTATTGACTTACTTTTTTCTTATTTTTCTTCAGATTACGATGTCTCTATTATCTCGAATTAATACTGCTTCCGGAGATACTGGATTTCTGTACAGATTTCTATTTATGCTGGTAATCATTCCATCCCTTACCGTTCTTTCGGTTCTTTTAATGTATCTCATTTATATTTGTGCTGGACGATCCATCGATCAAATAGAATCAGCGCCGTTTTCACAAAAACTGGCTACGATCGTTGGTGTATTCTTTGTTTGTACAGTAATATCTCTATTAATCAGTATCTATTTTATATAAAGAAAAAAAAAAGAAGTAAATTAAATTGGTAAAAATTAAACATTGATTATGAACTAAACGTCGGAAACCAAACGATTTCTTTCTTTTATATTTTTTTGTGAGACTTATTCAATTTTAAATTTAATAAAATAATATATATTTTTTTTGTGGGTATAAATGATTTATCTTATTATGAAAACAGACAATTTGTACGTATACATTTTTTTTTTTTTAGTCGTACTCAGTTATATCCATATTTCAAGTTTAAGGAAAAACTTAGGCCTACAGATTGGAGATAGTTCAATGCATATCATCCATCATCAAGGTTTGGAGAAAAAATTTTTCTATTATAAAAATATCGTCTGACTCTGATGCAATCAATGGTAGATGAGTATCTTGTAACTTTTTTCCTTCATCTTTCGTTATTTTTTCATCCAATTCAAATATCTGAATTATACAGTGCATAGTATTTCTGCGTTGGATCCGAGTAGAGTACGTACCCACTTACAAATTTTATAATTGGAAGGGATGCTTAACTGAGTCAATTTTTAGTGGTTAGCCTTTTTTAATTTATTTTTTCTGGAGAATTTTACAGTACGGGTGTGACTATCGGTTTTTCAATGTTTGTTGGAAAGAAATGAGGAAAAGAAAGATAAAAATTTTCCAACTTTCATCAAACGTGAAAGTTTTCACTTTTGACAAAAAAAGAAAATTGACTGAATACAAACACTCTAACTAAACGGCAGTCAACTTTTTAATCATGGCTGAAGAATTACTTTCGTTCGTGAGATTTTCCTTATTTCTTCCCAATAGGCTACACATACTACACGCGCCAATCTAATAGTTTTCTGGAAATTTTTCTACATATCTTGTACATTTGGTACCAGGTAATTTAAATTTAACAGGACTATTCGTCAATACCATCTTCGACTCGTAATTTTCACAACGAATCATGATATTTAAAAAATGTTATTTTTCATTCTATGAAATTTTTGCGTAGCTCGCAATAACTGGAATTCGCCAAAAGAAATTAATTACATTAATTATGATTATCCCAGATGATCTTGTCGTATATATCTTGTATTTATAGGTAACAACAAACATTTTGTACTTTAGCTCCTCGATTTTTCTATAAACTGCGGAACAACATTTAGAAAAACAACAAAAATAAAAAAACAAGAAAACAAAACAAAAAACGAAAAAAAAATGAAAAAAAACAAAAAAAAATGAAAAAAAACAAAAAAAAAACAAAAAAAATTGAAAAAAATTGAGAAAAAAAACGAAAAAAATAAACCAAAAATCCGAAAAAAAATATTATAGTAATTATAGTATATGATATACATATAATGACGATGTTCTTGTGAATCATCTGGCCTAATACCTATGAACATAAGAACAAAAAGTCAGCTTAAATACGCCTCTAATTTACACAACGACCTTTAAAATGGAATTAAGATTTTTGCCAGTCTGAACTTTCACCTAGGGTTCTGTTTATTTTTCGTGCGGTCTACGTGAAATACTTTTCTTAATGAGAAAATTATTACTTATTGTGCCATCCAAACTAAAGGATTCCCACAAAGATTTTCGGTAAAACACGACGACGACGACGCTCACGTTTACCACACTAAGGGGATTAATTCCTTTCAAAAAAGGAATTCAAATTTAAGCTGCCTTGGTTTGTTGCCTTTCGAAACTTTGCGAGTGAAAAGTTGACCTGTGTTTTGAAAATGCGTCGAAACACCACAGCGTCCACACGAATCGTTTTAAAATGTCAGTCGCTTTAATGACATACGGAATACACAAATTTTACTCTTTTTGGAAACGTTGCTGTCTTCAGTCGCTGAGAGACACGGGTCTTTGCTGTAATATAATTGATGAACTAATCTCGCGATCAATACGCTTTAATTTCTTTTATTAAATTTCCATCCGATTTGGTGCCAATAGTTCAAACAAATAATTTTCCAATTACGGTACCTATGTAAGTATAAAATCCCATCCGACAAAACTGGAATGAGAGTAGATTGTATGAAAGCTGCCTCAGTTATCTCAATATTTTTGTTTTTCACAATCAGAAATATTTTCTTAATAGTATTATAGGCCTTGTCGTTTGATAGAAACTCGATAAATCAGTCTTTTAATTCTTCGTTTATAGTGGGAGGAAAAACATGAAAATTTATTTAAAATGTAACATAGGGAGTTTTTTGTGTATTTTATGGTTTGGATAGAGGGTTTTGGAAAGAAAGTAATCGCAGGTGAAACAAACCTTAATGACTATCATATGGCAAAAGATGTTCATTTTTATGGAGATTTTCTACAGGGAGTTCGCAGAGTGAATGTCGAAACTCCTGGTGAAGTTGGAGTAAGTTAAGTATATACGTGTTAGAGTAGTTGCATACCCAACTGTGGCTTTCAGAAAAGTTGACTGTGACAATTTTTCGGAAAAACTGGCGTTTTCTGTCCTTCTAACTGAAATAACACAAAAACTAGATAAAATAGTAGCAAAAAGTACTGAGCCTTTGTGAAAGAAAACTTTTTTTTTTTAACATTTTCTATATATAATTATATTATATGGTCCTTACTTGACTGTTTTCCAATGACACGCTGGAATGATGCAATAGAGTAATAACACTTTTCAGACAAATTTGAAAACAAAGCTACAGCCAGGTATGCAATTACTCTAACAAGTGTGTACTTAACCTACTTTACCGCTATTAGACATTTTGACGCGTAATCCGTCAACATCTTGTATTTCTATTTCGTAGAAATATAGATTATTTTCTCCTTTATCGTCTTTTTTCTAAATAGATAATTTATATCTTTTCTCCTTTGTTTTTCTAAATCTACAACACATAGATTTTTCTATATTCTTTACATGTCAATTTTCTATATTAATCCTATATAAAATTTTTAAATTCCATCTGTGTACATTTTTCTACATACATTCAATATCATTTTTTTCGCATTGATCTGATTTAAAATGAGTACTCTATCTCAATTTTTAGAAAATTCTAGAAATTCAAAGATTTAGCATAAGTGGTGAGAGATGCGCAGGTATTTTCAATACGTTGGTCCGAGGATCGTTACCGCCAATTTAAACTAAAATCCCGTTTGTTACTGAGAAAGATTTTCAGATTTCCCTGTTTGCCTAAAGCTCTAGACTATTAGTAATGTCTCAAATAAACCTGAGTTTAAATTCACCAAATACCTACAGTTGCTATGCTGCAGAACGAATCGTCGTTTATTGAAATAATTCATTTGATACCTACTTTCTTTTTCGGCTCAAAAATGACAATTTTCAGCAATAATATAGAGCAACTCTCTTATTCTCGGTGAAATGAGAATTTTGAAAATTTTTTGAATCAACCCTTCAGTTATATTCGGAACCTAAATCCATCCTTCGGGTCAAATTAGTCATAGGACTTCTCACGTGACTTGAATTTTTAACTCTGCTGGATTAAACTATTTAATCAAAGTGAAAATAACTTGTGCAGTTGATATTTGTCCAGTTAAATAAATCTAATCTTGTTTTCTCACTTGTCCGCCCTTCGTTTTAAGCTGAAAAGTAATTTCAATTTGTCGCTCGAGAACGAAGTTTATGATACATTTTTCTAGCCTACGATGAATTAGTTGGAATTTAAAGAGTAGTAGGTCAAAGTTTATGAGAAACCAAGGGATTATGTCAATTTTTATAACATTTTTATAGTCTACTTTTGCGTATGACAGTATTGACAGTCTCTGTGGTCTATTTCTACTAAAAATATAACAGACGAACGTATTAATCGGTGGTAAACTTGCTTTCCATTGGTTTCAAGTTCTGGCGTCTAAAGTGAAATGAAAATTTAATAGATTTTTTTAATCTGCTCGAATTATGGGTTATCGAGAGTACAATGAGGAAACGTTTTAATTACAGATGCCACTCTTTCCTCGGTTTTTAGAGGAAAAATAAATTTTTTTAAATAACGTGGCGTGGAAACAAGTCAACCGTTAAAATTTCTCTTCGTAAAAGGTATTATTCGTTTTTTTTTTTGGTTTTTTTTATTACACAAAAATACAAAAAAAAGTGGTTGGGCTAACTTCACAAAATGGGTTAGGCCAGCAATTATTATTTAAATTATTGATATAATGCTATCTTTTTTTTTTAGTTAAGTATTTTTGGAATATTTTTATTTAAATTACGAGGTTTTAAATAGAAAATTTTGTTGCTACAATGAAATCCAAATTACTTACGCATATTTTTTCATTCTTTATCTCATGCTCAGCAAAAAGTTTCAAGATCTATCAAATTAATTCACCATGGGAGTACATTTTCAAAATAATAATGATTTTTTTTTTTTTTTTTGCTTTTTAAAAGTATATTGTGTTCCTGATTTCTCCTTCCATTAAAGTAATTTTTGAATCAAAAATTCCGACGAGGACGAATGATTTGTATTTCAAATGTTGAAAGGAACACCCATGAAATCCAACAAAAATGGTTTTTGAATGACCTAAAGAAAAAGAAAAAAAAAACATTGACTCTAATTGACTGACTACGAATTAGCCTACGTCGATCTATTATTATCATAAAAATTACTTTTTTAAACTGTCCAAAGTGTCGTAGTCGGTGAGAAACATACTTGTCATTAAATTTTACGAAAACTCAAAACTTTCGAATTTTCGGAGTATTGTTCAAATTTTCATTTCCTCTCATCTAATAAAGGAAAAAGGAACATAATTCACAACGCCATAGTTAAACTTTGCAGTTTGAGGACTAAAATTTGAATTTTATTAGAAAAGTTGAAATCGATTTCATTTTATCACGTGTACCCTTGAACCTTTAAGATATTCCAATTGTTTGAACGAATGGGTAAACTTTTTCGGTATCTTTTCAATCCCAGCGACTCAGTTCAGTGCTACCTTTTGAAAACTTATTTTTGTTCACGATGACATTTCACGAGAGTTAGCAAGTCGATGAGTTATCGAAAATTTTCTTCTCTCACTCACCTAGAGCATTTATCAAAATCATTGCAGTGAAAGTTTAATAGATAAATTCGGAAATTACTACAGGTATTATACTTGATTTATCGTTGATGAAGGATAAGCACTAATATTCTCTTCTACAGGGTATTACTTGTCTCATTGAAATCATATACGAACTTTTATAAAATTTATTTATCCATAGGAATATTTTTTTTTGTTTTTTTAAGTAATAATCTAACGTAAAAAAATAGTGGAATTTATTCATTCCATGTATTTTTTTTTTATTAGCTTTCTTTTAAAAGTGTTCACTTTTTGAGAACTACAGAGATTCGCAAAAACTTTTGTAGCCGAGTAAAAAAACTAATCCATAATTTTTTCATATGGATTATGTTTCAAAATTTTTTGAAATTTGAAAACATTTTATTACGGAGGCGAAGTAATAAATATGGTAGATTATATTTGTGTTCGAAGTATAATTCATTTTTGCCAAAAAATAAGGGGCTTTCAGTCGCTTATAAAAGCAATATACATTCTGAAATTAGATACACTGACCAAACTGAAAAGTAATGGGTTGTTTGGTTCAGTCAAAAGATTTTATACTTTAGCTTCGAGTATTTCGGTTAATGGCCGTATAGACGAGTGATAATGGAAAAAATATCCGTGTTATATTTTACTGAAAATGGAGTGGAGGAGGAATAAGTCATTATCGAAGTCAAATGTTTTTTGTGAATTTAAGCGTCTTGGTTCAGATAGCTTTTGAAAAGTCTTTCAGAGCGTTATCGAAAAAATTTCAAACGAGAAACTCGTGTAAAAGTTTTTTGAATTTTTCATTTACACAAAAAAATTTACCGCAATAAACTTTTGATGCAACTGTAAAATGTGATATTACTGAGAATATATTTTGATTTAATATTAGACTTATTTTTTTATTATTTTCATCCAGTTGTTTATTTATGATGCTATTATCAACAGCCCGGGACTATTACGGGTGTTTCCGAAAAAACTGAGGAACATTTCTGAAATTTTCGAATAGTTATGTGAGGAAGTCTAATTATTTTTCATAGACTTATCTACGAAGCTATCAGCCGAGTAAAATAAGGGTTGAAATTGAATTCGTAGTTAGGTAGAAGTTAATTAAGTGAAGGTTTAATTGTTGAAATATGTTGAGGATGGGTTCGTCAATAAGTGATTATAATTCTCCATCCACATGCACTGTGCATCTATCAGGGGAGGTACTATGTGTGACTATTTATCGTTTTTTCAGTTTTTCTCTATAGCTAAGCGCTTTTTATATAGTCTCGTAGAAAGTTCATGAACACAAAATGTGAAACAAAAACTTTCTACAAATTTATTTTGTAACTACTGTAGGGGCTATAAGATACGTAGAATAGTGGTTAGGAAGCTTATTCAGTGTCAAAATCATTATATCCAATTTATAAAATTTTCCTATCAGAAAATAGAAAGCTTAAAATGAATACGGATGTATAGGTGATAAAAGAAATTTGTACGTTGATATATTCATTAGTAATTAGCCTGTACATCATATTTCAAGCCTATATCTACGTGGTGTTCCTAATTATGGCAATAATCCATCAGAAAAATCATGAAAAAATCTATGGAGGAAAATATTAAAAATTAACAATAGTCACACGTTATAGCCCCCATGGTGGAAGCTCAGAGAGGGATGGATCATTTTATTTATTTATTGAAGAGACCACTCCAGCATACTTCAGTTGTTCAGCCTTTTGTAATAATCAATTCCATTTTAACCTTTAACCTCATTTTACTGAGCTTCTTACTATAATTTTTAAGGCTATTATTAAAAATCAAAAAAAAAAAAAAAACAGAGATTAATTGACACTACATTTATTTTATAAATATTTTTTTATAATACACGCACACGGTTTGAACAATATAAGGTTTCCGAATATTCGTTTAGAAAACATCTACAACGTTGAAAACAGGCTAAATAAAAAAAAAAAAAAATTGTTTATTGTACATTAAAAATTTTTAAATAAAATCAGTTTTATAATGAAACCTATACTACACATATATGTATATTGTATAATCAATAAAAGTATACAGTAAAATTAAAAAAAAAAATTCTCTACGTTATATTTTGTTACAGAAAAAATTATTTGTTTCTGAGCTACATTATCTTTACAGAATCAATTTTTTACCATTCTTAAATTAGATAGGTAATTAATTGGTAAATATTAAAATGTTTCTTTGTACACATATGTTATAAAGTTTTGTATACAATAATTTTCATCGAATAACGTAGGTAGGGACCCAAAACGCTTGGTAAAAATAAGTTTTTTTTTTTCAAATATTCATTCGTTTTTCAATTCCAACATCGAAGGGCTGAATTTAAATGGTAAGTTGTCTCGTGAAATTAATATACATTATATATGTACGTCTTCATTTCATTATATACGATCGCACCGTTAAAAGATTGTCTTTGTCCAAAGCTACTGCCAATGCAAAGTAAGAATTAATCCAATTTTTAGGTTATTGCATGTCCATATTATACATATTTTATACATTTCTACCATATTTCGTGAAACGTTTCTCATTTGGAAAATGGCATTTGTATGTTCCCCTTAAAATTGTATCTGTATAACATATACATTTTTGTAAGCTGAAATAATAATACTGTTCGTAATATTTTCTCTTCAGTAGAATTAGAGTACCAACCTACATTTTCTTGCATCATTTTTTCATTCAGGCCGAATAAATTTGAATATGCCAGAAAACGTATTTGTTCCTTTTATGAACTTTTCTCTTTCAGAATGTTTCGTCAGATATTAAGTACCTACGTACCTATTGGGTACCTATTACGCTACCGATTTTGTAATTTCAACGACTGTAAACTTATTTCCTCAACTTTTTGAAGGTAGCTTTAACATTTCTCCATTCAATAAATATATATATATATATATATATATATATATAAGAAGAAAAAAGTTTCCTCAAAAGGTAACATGAATGTCACAGCGGTGCTATCAACATATACAAATGTACATATATTTCGAAGTTTATTTGTAAGGTTGAAAAATCACTAATAAAATCAACTTTATGTATTTAATTAAACTTTTTTCTACGCCACGAATATAGTGAGTCGGTATTATGGGAAGTCATCAACGAAAATGAAAATCGTCGGATATGTACGTGAGCTGTTTGAAAAAAATTTCGATTCTGTATATTACATTATTTTAAAATGCGAATAAACGTTCTACATTGTCTTTTATTTGAATTATTTTTAGCGGGTTTTCAAAGTAGAAAAAAAATTAAGTACTACAACATTCGTAATTTCTTGTTGATGATATATCTTTTTCACGTTCATTTTTAATAGTTTTATCTTTACAAATAGTTTATTCGACTACTCCACATCGTAATTTTTTTCTACAGATATTTTAAATCGATGGTCAATAGACTGCATTTTGAATTCTCACTCGTTTTTCCTGTGATAATTTTGTTGTTGGTTGGATTCGTTGTTTTTATTTGTTTTATTGTTATTATTTTTTATTCTTGGCTGTTTTTGTGCAGAAATGAAAGTAGGTATTTGAAATTTGATAAAAATAAACTGAGTAGGTAATGTACGTACTACCTATAGCAAAATAAAGAAAAAAAAATGTTGTCAGGTCTTTCATTTCAGCCTTGTTTTGTGGACGCTTGAAGCCTGTGTAAACATGAGGCAATTAACTGAGTTGAATATTCATTTTGGTCACCATTATTATTACTTTTTTTTGTCAGACAGAGAACGCAGTCGGAGCTTGTTATTGCAAATTTACAGCCTGATGTATAAAAAAAAAAAATCAAAGACACAATTGGGAACTGATGATTACTTAGGCATTTATGACGCACCTTGTAAAGGTTTATTCTCGCTGCTGTTATAACCATTTACTAATGATTCTATAATTAATTTAATTGTTATTTTATAAATATTTTCGATATTTTCGGTATACCGATCACCGAGCGTTGTTTTGACTGCTTCCAGGAATGGTGATTCGATTTTCTGAAACAAGATAAAACAATTCAACAAATGAAACATTTGTAGAAAACACGTATGATATTTGATATTATGTTTGTTGATTAGGTTGGAAATTTAAACCTTGAGAAGAGGAAACGAGCTGCAAGTTGGATTTTTGTTATGCGAGGCAGAATTTAACTTTAATACTTCCTGGGAACCAAAAGCATCAGCTTGTTAATTGCAAAAAAAAGTTTTCTACTAACAATATGTTACACCAATTTTATTATTGATTTGTTGTCATAGAGAATTTGTTTTCTACTTGCTGTGGCGGTTGAAGATTTGTCCTTACAGACAAAACAATGGGAAGTCATATTATACTGATGTTAGTATTTTACATGTTCATAAATTCGCTTTTATCTTGCATTTTAACTGCTGACAAACGGAGCTAGATTAAGACAATTTTTTTACATTTATTTTCTGGGCGCTCGAGACTGATCGATACAATTTTAATAGATGGTATAACAGACTAAGTACTAGCAAAATTTTTTGCATTTCAAATTTGAAGAATTTTAGCCAAAAAAATACGGAGTATGAAAAGATCGTTTGGTCTTTGATGCTTCCAACAAAAAAAAAAAAAATTGTACTCGATATCTAATAAAAATTACTATGATAATAAAAGCAACGGAAGTGGCTGAATATAAAAACATAAAAACAGTTTTGAAACATTTTCAATAGACCTATAAGGTACCAGTTTCATTTTTTTTTTTATCTCAGATGAATTTTCCGCTTCGTAAAAATTATATTTCATAAAAGGCTTGCTTTTTTCGTACGGTTTTAGAACTTTTCATTTTCACAATATATTTTTAACTTGGCCAACGAAAGTAAATATATGAAACAATTTTATTACGACAGCGTGCTAAAATAAAATGAAATATTGCAAAATTGCTCCAATTATTTCTCGTACGACTGAAAATGTATATTTTTCTTCTCGACTGGAAATAACACGAGTAGGTACGCGAAAATGTGATAAGAAAATGGAGAGCTTTTTCAAGAGAGTTGCCGCGCAAAGCTATTCGTTATTTTGACAACGTATACTGTAGGATCCTTAAGTTGAGCTTGAAACTGATCATTTTTCAAGTTCAGTGATACTGGTACCTCTGACATCCATTTCTGAGGTTCGTATTTTTGCAATAGCCATTCGGGCAATAGAAAAAATAACAAAAGTGATAATAAATAGACTTCATAAAGGGATATTTCTGGCATAATTCTTTATAGCATATGACTCGGAATGAAAAATTTACAATAAGATGAATCTGTGTTTCTGAAAAATCTGAGAAAAATGTTTCAAATTTATTAGGAAATGTTTCCCTATATTTTGGCGTAATATGGGGCGACGAAAACATCACATTTTTTAAAGAACTTAATTAATAGCGCCTTTGTGCGTTTGTGTGGGTACAAATAGATTTTGTAATATCTATATTTTATTAATTTTTGAATTTTTCTTTCGAAAGTAATTTATTTTTCTTTTATTTATTAATTATTTTTATTCTTTTGCATATTGTTTAAAAAGATACAGTTAATTAAAAGTAACAGAACTAAAATTTTATTTTTCTTCTTTTTTCCCTTCCTTTTACTAAAATTTTCTCTTCCCTTTAACTATGGTCTTTTTTCTTTACCTTTCTGTCTTACTGAATTTTTCACTTTTATCTTCTGTTTCAGTTTTAAAATGTAAGTATAGTGACTGTTTCTGAACATTATGTTGAAATTATTTTCAGTTTTCAATGTCTCTATTGTATTTTAATGTGGTTAATAAGTCTAAATGGTGACGCATCGTCTAATAATAGATTTGTTTTTTTTTTTACATAATATACACTTTTCTTTTAAAAATTAACATATACTACCCTCATTACTTTCTACAGACTTTCTATTTCTCTCACTTCTATTTTGTCTTCTATACAGACCCCCACCTATAGAAATGTGAATCTCTACGTTTTTATACATTTCTCCTCGCTTCTTCTTTCCTTTCATGTCTTTTCCTCAATACTTTATCATTTCTCTCACTATATTTTATTTCCCCCACTGAGATTGTCTGTCTATGGAATAGTATCGTAATATAATATATATATACATTTAAATAACCTGTTTTTACCTACCTCAAATTGATTTGTTACTTGTGGGAACCGCCATACCTTGTCTAATATAAAATACATTCGCCAGCTATAGTCGGCGGTGAGATGGCCGTGCGGTTAAGTTCACCGCTTTTAGCTGGCGAATATGTAGGTCCCAGGTTCGATTCCCCGAGCCAACAAAACCTACATCTGGTGACCCTTGACGTGTGCTGGACATGCACGCACCCTAGTGGTGCATGGTGGAACTCACAACTCTCCTTCCTAACTTGAGTAGCCGATAGATGGCGCCCTATATAGTGGAAATAGAACCCGTATAGGTAGTATAAGCCTGTGCGTATAGGTAAGAGGCGTTTCTGATTCCGCCCAACCTCCCACAGCATCTAATGTCGTTCAACTCGTGTTGAGTCTCTCTAGGGGGGGAGTGTGTGGGAACCGCCATACCTTGTCTAATATAAAATACATTCGCCAGCTATAGTCGGCGGTGAGATGGCCGTGCGGTTAAGTTCACCGCTTTTAGCTGGCGAATATGTAGGTCCCAGCATTACTTTTTAAATCATTTTTTCTCTTATTAAGATTGTCTTAGATGCAGTTCTCTCTGCACAGTTCGTTTTTTTCTGTTTGATAACATGTATTGTGATAATGTCTAAACAGACAAATTATTTTTCAATATTAAACCATGATTATTAATATCATCATAATATGTTGAGTTCTTCCTTGGGCAATGGGTAAAATTTAGTAGTTTTTCTTGTGTTTTCAATCAAAAATGTAACTAAGTAAGTAAATCCTATGGAGATCAAAAAACTTATGGTTTATGGACATAAAAAACTTTGTCCAGACATGGTGTAAATTTGAGTCCAAGGAACCTGGCTGGCTATCCTGTCAGGTGGTGGTAATTCTGTGGCCACTGTCCTTTGTGAATGGGTTCTCCAAAGTCCATGGTTTTGTTCAAAAAGTTGAATCAAAGTATATTGCAGGGACTGAAGGGAGATTGCCTAAATAGCCCCCTGGCACACCACAATGGGTTAATGGTTGTCCACAGTCTCAACCTGAATACCTTGTCCAAGATATCGGCATCTCCACATCTTTTCAAACAATTTGTGGTTAAATGTGAATTATTAAAACTTCAACTATTTTGTTCGCGTATTATAATTTCTCTTCTTGCGCAGAATAATTATTTGTTTTATTTTCCATTATGTTATATTTGTTCGTTTGCATTAATTTTTAGAATATTTCGTTTGTTCATGACGATGTGTTAATTTCAAATTTATTGGGGTAAGATCAATGTTTTGAGCTTGATAATTGCAATCACAAAATTTACAGCACTTCATAAAATAAGCACTGTTTGGTGTTTCAAAATTCCTTCTAATTGAAAATCACGATCTTGTGTTTGTAGCATTGAAATTCATGGACGTTCAAATACTACAATTTTCTTATCTTCTATAAAATTTTTCACCTGTGCAAAACTGGCCAAAATACTGTGTGCCCGTACAATATGCGTGGCTGAATATTTAAGATAAGACTATATTTTAGAATTCGTGACTCAAATCTGACAGAATAATACTGCTCGCATTACACGACAAAGGGAAATTGTGGAGCTTTTTGGTACCGTCTACATATGTGTAAATAACGATTACTACTGCAAAACTTTTTTCCGGATGTCTGAATAATTTTCAATGATCACAAATTTTGCATTTGGTACAGTATATAAAAAGAATGGTTTCATGTTTGATCCAGTATTTTGACGAACAATTTACAAAGTATCTATTCTAAGGCCTTTAGCTTATGCATCTGCATATCTTGTACTTGAAAATAAAGGAAAACGTTATATTAAAGCAAAATAGCATTTACAGAAAAATAAACCCACAGCTTCATACAAATGAAGAGAATTTGTAAAAATTAACTTGGTATTGGTTAAAAAGTTATACAAGCCATTAGATTAATTAGATATATACCATTAAAACCAATATACCTGTAGATGTTTTTTAAATTTATTCATTCTTTTCTTATATACAAAAGTGGCCACCGGACGTCGGTCTTATTGACTAGACTGTTGAATTGGCGCATCACTTGATTGGCCAGAGCTCATTAAAATGTCGGTATCAAACCCACACCAAAGGCGAGGCTGAAGAGGGTATGAAGAGATTAGTTTCCCAAATCGTGGTGGAGCTCCCCTCAACGGCTGAAAAAATTGAAAACTTATACTATTTTCACTAAGGAAAGAACTCAATTTTACGACATTATTTTGAGCCCTTCCAATTTTCCTAAAGTACTATCTTAGCTTTGCATCTGCCTCATATTTTAGTTTGTTGCAATGCATTTATAGCTGGAAATTAATTACAAAATAATTCATTGAAACAAAAATTGTAAAAATTTCTTCATACAGTGCTATACCTACTTTATGAGCACTGGTAAGCTGTTCTTTTGTTTTGGCGAATTTATTTTCCGTTCGTCTCCTACCACATTATTTTTACCCTACTACCATTGTCTCATTATTTTTTCACAAAAATATTCTGCGTAACACACGATGTTCAAAATAATGAAAATTTGAAAGATGGTTTATCCGAACTTATAATTCTTTCAGATTTTTTTCTCTCCCACACTATAAGTTTATCTACTCAAATTTCTTCAAATTTTACATTCTCAGATGTTGAAAATGATATTTACGAACTAAGTAAGTAAGGATAGTCGTTGTACACTTTGGCTACGTACTTTTCACCAGGATACAATATTTTTACGTTGGTAACTCGTAAAAATTTCGATTTATTTTCATATCGATCGTAAAGAGCATTAAATCGAAAAATGAGAATACTAAAGAAAATTTATTTCTCACCTATAATGGCTTCGCTGTTACGCAGTCATTTATCCACGTAAATCAAAAACGGCAATAAAAAACATTTCAAAATTATTGTAGGCATGGTTTCGAAATTTTCTTCCTTCACAGGAATTGGCTTTGTTTTGAGGTGTTTTTTGTTTTCCTTCTAATTTGATTCGTTTTCGATAAAATAAGGATAGTCGTCGTGTTGAAATTGGTCGTTTCTTCAGTGTTTCCCCTTTTCATCGGCCATATATACGGAAGTGGTTTTCATCATTTCTCTTTAGGTACGTATTGTGGTTTTCGTTTCAACTGATGCAAAATACCGAAGAGAATCCATTTTATTATTGCGTTCGCAACACTGCTGCAAAATTTTTTTAGTCAAATTTGTATTTTATGCAAGGTAAAAATGGGTCGCAGAAAAAATAAGGACCGTAGGTACGTATTCAGTTTTCAGAATATGATTTGGTCGTAATTCTGTCTGCAGTTCTGCACCCGTTTTCCGTACCCACCATACCGTATAAGCAATCAACCAGGCAGCATTTTAATTAATTGCATATAATTTCGAATTCCGAGGATGTAACTACGTCTTTTTAATAATTCACCGAGACGAACGATCGGTCTCCGGCGCAAATTTGTGCAGAATTTTAATTTTTAAATCCCGAAACGAATGTCGAATTTCCATAATAAGTACGTAATTTTCAAAAAATAAATTAAAATATAGGTACCTATATAGTGGTATATGGTAGATGAAATTAACAATACTCATCTCGTTTTTCATTTTGCTTTTATACGTCTCAAGTTCTATCTTGAAATTATTTCAGGTAGCATTCTCAGCATCGAGACATTTTTTATTCGTGCAATAATTTGTACTCAGACAAGTAAAATATGGGTAAAGTGTCGGATTAATGCATTTTTGCAGTTGCTGGCAGTTGTGTGAATTGGCACTTTTCTATAATTTTTACGGGTGAAAACAGCAGTATTCTGAAAACTGTAAAAGGGTCAGAGAGGAAGCCAATGAAAATCTTTTCGTAAATTTTATATGAAAGTTGAGATCGAATGTACAAAAAGAAGCCACAAAAACGTATGAATTTTTAACAGTTTTAAGCATACATTTTTAAGGTAGACGCCCAAACAATGGTTCGTCATCCGGGCGAATTATACTTACAAGAATAAAAGTGGAAATTCTTGGAATCTTTTCGTCCGGAACACTTTGAGTTTGATATTTACTCGGTGAAGCTACGGAGTGTGGGAGTTCGAATTTTATATTTTCACTATCATGGGAGGAGGGGCTGTGCCTCTTCAACACCCCCTCCAGTTACAAATCCGAGATGACAAAAATCGTATACGTATGCGTGTACATTCAATGTTCGATGGGTAACGAAATATTATGCAGAAAGCACTTTGTATGTATCTATATCTATTAATAAAATAGAGTCCGGACTGACTCACTGACTGACTCACTCATCACCGCCCCGCTAAAACAACTACACCGAATGACTTGAAATTTTAGAGGTATATCACTATCGATCATACTGTAGGTCTCACTAAGGGAGGATTTTTTAAAATTCCACCCCCAAGGGTTCAAAAAGGGGTGAAATGTGTTTTTACATTTTTTTTTCAATATCTCTTTAATGGGTTGAGATATGGAAGAAATTTTTACACTAAAATATTGTCTTATTCATTCCTTAAAAATTAATTTCTGAATTTTTGGAAATTCATCCCTTGAGGGGGTGAAATGGTGTGAAATGTGTTTTGACTTTTTCTCACATTTTTGTCAATATCTTTTTAATGGGATGAGATATCGAAGGAATTTTTGCGCTAAAATATTGTATTCATTCGTTAAAAATTGATTTCTGGATTTTTGGAAATTCATTCCTTAAGGGGGTGAAAATGGGGTGAAATGTTTTTTTACTTTTTTTTTACGTTATATAAAGAAGTACTTTGGTGAATAAAATCTGAAAAATTTTACGAATTGTTATAATCTAGTTGTTTTTTCATTTTAATTTTAAATTGTAATTAAGTTCACATTATAATTTAGTTTCTCATATTTTTTTTTTTTGTTGAATAAATAAACATTTTTCAAATTCATAGTTTACTTTTGACGCCATGAGATAGCAACATCAGAGGGAGATGGGCTGCGAAATGGCCAGAGGGCGAAGCCCCCTAGTATATACATACACATCCGTATATACATTAGTAATACGCAGAAGGCCCATTTTTGTTCTTGTATTTTCTCTCAGCGTTATCTGGTAATTAATTCGTTTTAGGTGAAATCTGTGATGGTGGAAATGAATTTGTTGTTGAAAAATGGGGTCATTGTTGAAAAATTTTTTCTGCCATCATTAGTTTTTTAAATAAATGACAAATTAAAAAACGGGAAATTTCTGATTAATTGGCAATTTTTTTATAGTCGATAAACTAATGGCGATAAAAAAATTAATTTTGTTTGAGAACTCAAGCAATTTTTCTCCTCTTTTCAATAGTACAAACGCCAGCAGCTTTATAGCATAGGTAGAAGCTAAGAAATCATGAAGTGAGAGAAGAGCAGTTTTTTTCAAAATTAAAATGTTGTGAACGTTGCAAAAAACACGGATAAATACACAAAAAGTGGGATTGAATTTTATAAATCGAAGTACAGCTACTTACAATATTATTTATTTCAAGTTTATGGTGTACCTACTACGATAGTACTGAAGATTCTTTTGAGGACGAGTTTCAATTTCATTTTTCTAAATTGTCGAAGAGAGTAAAACTTTTTCTTAAAGTAACTTATTTTAAACCAATTTTGTTACTTCTTTCCTTAAAACTTAACGTTTTAGTCAGAAAGTTTAGTTAAGTTTGAAATGATGGAATTAGGTTACAAATTATTCGTGATTTTTAAGGGAAAATTCAAGAATAATACTGATACTCACTGAAGCGTTCAGTTCAACTTTAGCGTAACTTTTGTATTATTTTTTACTCCAGAAACAGTCAAGCTTGCAAGAACGTTACTTAATTAGTGTAAAAATGTAAGGAACATTTACTTGAAGTGGCGGGTCCAAGAGGGGCTTCAGAGAATGTAGCCCCCCTTCAGGTACCAATATATTCTAAATAAGATGAACTATTTCTAAAGATCACAGAACTATCGGTAATGACTGGCAGGAAAATTTTGTATTGACTTACCTTTGTTAATATTAATTGATCCACCACTCAATACTTGAGTGCTGGTTGCACCAGTTTTCAATTAAAAAAACTATTAATTTATTATTATCAATTTCATATTTACGTGTCTCGCTTGGGAATCGTCTTAGCACAGTGATGGCTCAGAGATTTCGTTGGGGGAGCCATAGGGGAATGATGTGGTAATTTTTTGGGGTCAGTCAAAAATTCGGAAGACTGTTTCGTGTCACGATTTTCCGTAATTTTCCCTTTTTTGACATCTCTATGTCTTAAGGTAGGGAAAGGGTCAGTCAAAAATTCGAAGACCATTTTCGGCGGAATATTTTGTACCACGATTTTCCACGGGCTTCAAAAAAAAAATCTACATATTAAAATTTATCTGATACTTATTAAGACCCGGGGATGGGGCTACGTTCGTTTTCGTTTCATAACACCAGGAAACTTTGGCATTATTAGATGAAATTCATATGTACCTAGACATATTTATAAAATATGTATAGGTACCTATACACAATTCTTTGTAACACGGTAGGTACAGGTCGCCATTTTTATCAGATTTTCATGAAATTTGGTACAGTTATTGGGATCTAGATAAGGATGAGGCTTATGGTTTTTGCTTTTGATCGGTCGGATGCTGCTTCCTCTTCATCTTATAACTTACTTAGAATTTTTGGAACTTCAATAATCATAAAACTGAGCCGGCTGCAGGATTTCCTCAAGGAAGGGGTTTTTTGTTTTTTTCTACCTAAGTGTAAATTCAAAAGTGTATTTTATTTTATGAGCTCCCTGAAAGTCACACCTTGGGATTTTTTTAAAGGATTTCTTTCTCAGATATGGAACCCCTATCCTCGTAAGACAAATTATTTAAAAATGTTTGAAAATGAAAATTGAACAACTAAATTTGAAATTGAAAGTTTTATACATTTTTTAAAACAGTAAACAACGAGGTTTTTCTGAAAGTAAATGAAATGATGATTGATTTGCAGTAGCAGACCTGGTGTGGTTCCATTATTCATAATTAAAAATAATACATGCAATTACTTAGTACCAATTTTAATTTTTTGGGGGATTAAGGGTGGTTGAACCCAAAAAACCCCTCTTAGTTATGGCTGGCCTTATTATAAAATTCTTCATTTTTTAAAAATGGTCACGACATTTGGTGCAGATACTGAATATTATATTATACTCTAAAATTTGGTAATGAGTAGAAATGATTTGAAAACATTTTGAATAGTTGCTGAGAAGAGTAAATAATTCTAAATGAAACAAAGAAGCTGTACGGAAATCAGGCTTGCAGTTATTTCATTTGCCAAGCAATTATTTAATGAACTTGCGTATGTATTTTTAACCAACTTTAAAAAAAGGAGGAGATTAATAAAAAGTCCGAGTTCTGCTGGGGCTATACTCATTAGGGATTGATGTGCAAACAAAACAATTAATAGTGTGGTTGTGAGTGTGCGCATTGCGCATGCCCACGCACACGACTGCATATCTACACATCATATAACACATACAAACGAGAGTTACACTTATGCAAATCTGACAGTTGTAATTCTCATTTATAGCCCCTACCATAGACTGAGTGCTAAGATGTTTACTCATCAAAAACTGTTCAGTTTTAAAGTAATATTGCCGCTAATGCTAGAAACAAAAAAATCATTAATAAACATTTTTCCACCAAAAAATCTAACTTACTTCAAAAAAAATAAAAAGAGAAGAAAAACTAAGTCAAATGCATTAAAAAGAGATAAATAATTATTTTAAAATTTCTTCATTACAATCTACTGAAATTAAAATGAAATAAAAAAAGCCATTGTATGGTAATTTGTTTTTTAAATAGAATACACTTAAAAAAAAGCAATAAAATATGCGCTAAAAATAGAAAAAGTAGTCCTTTTAAAAAGATGATGAATTTTTAACTAGAATTCTGCTGAATATCGTTAAAATTTCAATTTTTTTTTTGTTTAAGAAAACCTGCATTTTCTAGCATGGCTTGCGGCGGTGGCGCTTTTTACTTTTTTCCCCCTTTTCCCTCTTTTTCTTTTCGAATTGGCCACTTCGACAAGGGGCAGTAATTAGAGGTTCCTTGAGGAGGTGATGACTTCATAAGTAACTTACCGGCTTGGAAGTTTTTTGCGCAAGGGTGATCAGGAGTGGGTGAGGGGTTTGTTGAGGGTTGATGAGGTGTTCCATTGTTTAAATTGGTATTTACACCTACATACAGATGGAATTATAAGAATGTATATTAATATGATTTTGTTTTCTTTTGGAGGAGGTTCTGGTCCATCGATGAAGCCACAAATGTCTTAGAATACCAGTAAGAATCATTATGATGACAAGAAGTTCTTACAATTATGTATGAATTTCTTTAATATCGGTTTTGAATTCGACCCTTTGATGATAATTAATTAAAATAATTATCACTTCGTTATGAAAGGAATTTTTATCACTTCTTAATAATAGGCTCGTCGATACACAAAAGTGCTAAGCTAATAGTTTTTAAAAACGCTGTTCAGTTTTCTTTGATGAAACTTGAAAAAATGTTTTCTCTCAAAAACTGTCTGATTTTCTGCAGACTTGGCGTGTATGTGATGAAACGTCCGTTTCTAAGGATATGATTGTATTTTGTATCATATGCCTCGAGTCTTATGACTTCTTTCGTAGTAAAAAAATTTTTTTAATTGTTATATTGGAAATACCTGCAATTATTAGAGTTTTTGTCACTTCGCAGAATTCACAGCGAACTAATACCTTAGGTACCTATTTAGGTACGTTTGAACATCAGTAAACTAAATTTTCGCAGAACTTGTCTGGAACAAGAAATTCAGATGCGTAGTAGTTATCTGTTTGCCGTATCAAACACAACTGGAGAAAAACCACAACAAAATTGAGCGAAAATATTATTTTCTTTTTTTTTTTTTTTTTGGTCCCTATATTATTGAAGGAATAATGCTAACGAAGCTCGCCATTTCACACCTCTCTCGTTACTCAAAATACCCTTCGAATTCTAATAAAAGAAAAAGGGCTTCACTTTACAACGTAATGTAAACATCTTTCGTCAAGTGAGATTCTCCAATTTTAATTTTATCCCTCAAATAACGTACCTAGTACCTGCGTAAAATCAATACTTACACGATTGGCGTAGATATATGGGCTATAACTTAGATTTTTGGTGATTGAGTGACTGGGAAACTCAATTTCCGGGTTCAAATTATACGTGCTCGGGACGAAAAGCAAAGCAAACGGAAGTCGAAACATAAAAGAAAATACCGACTTGGTAAAATTTAATATGATCTTGATGAATGTACGTAAATGGAATTCCTAACCTACGTGTTGTCGTTTTTTTTAAAAACATGTTTTCTGTTATGCACCTGTACGCACCCACTTTTAGAGGATTCAATTATACGACATGGCGCCCGAATTCTTTTCTCGATTCTGAATAATGTTTTGTTAAAATTTATCATCTGTATCCTCCCATTACGGAAATCCTTCCATCAACAGTGCTGCCACGGAGGTTCGCTATTATTCTATGTTCGTTCTTTCAGCAAATAAGAAATATTTCAATGGATAAGTAGGCTACCTACAATGAGTTTTATTCTGAATGAATAATTTTTCCTCTTAATGTGGGTAGTTGATATTTTGTTAAACATAATTTTATTTCTTCTTAAATAAAATCACCATAGGGAATTGTTGAATTGAAACGGCTCGTGACCCTGCTCCGACCTTTTTCCTCCAAAGTTATTTACAAGTTCATGAGTAGAAAAAATTCTGGTTTTTCTGAATATTTAATCGTACCTAAAATAAAATATTATCGTTTTCGGAGCAGAATGAAGAAACAAACAGGAATCAATTGAATCGAAATTTAACTTTTAAACGAAAAACTGAGAAGTACGACAGCAAATTTATATGCTGTTCTCAAAAAATCTTTTAGAATTATTCGCGCACATCATAGACATAAATTTTAAAAAAATTAAAAAAAATGAAAAATATAACGTTCAAATTTCCCAAAGGTAAATGTGGAATACCTTGTCGTGAGAGATATTCTCACCAGAAGGAAATTCAACAGAATTTTAAGCGTGCTCAGCCACTTCGTACACAAGTACGGGTAAGCCAAAACCAAGGCGAACACTAGCGATTTTAGAGCCGGTTCGGGTGGTTTATATACGGCTTATTTGCACGCACACAAACACACGTACGTAAGATAATATGTACGTCGGTGAGGGTGGCCAGGTCGCATCATCCCCTATCATGATAAGAGATGGCTGGCCGGTTTGTGTACGGATCGTGACATTGTTTGGTGATGTCACAATTCGGTACTCGTACATTACCTGCATGTACTTGCAGGTAATTACGATCGAACGTATTTTTTGTGGTTTAACGTCACAAGGACGATTATTAGCCTGCCCTTTGGGGCAGCGACTGTCGTCGAGGGGTCCAAGCCCCTTTGCCTCATACCGTTGAGTCCCCACAGTAAATAATTAATTTTTAAATTATCGATACCTAGGTACCTGAGTGATTACTTTGTGAAAAAAAAAACAACAATATATTGTGAATAACTCGGAATTGATATAACTAATTTTGTACGAAGTTGATCAATAATACAACATAGGATGGTGCTAGAAAAGTGTCTTGTACCATCTTAGAGAGGTACAGTTTCGGACTTGGTGTATATATAAAAATTTCAGCTAATAGTGCCAAAAGTTTTTTGTAGTCAAAGACGAAGAATAAACTTACCCCGACCCTGGGTCTTAATAACTAATAGATTTTAATATGTGGATTTTCTTCGAAAACCTGCATAAAATGACGAGAAAAAAATAAATACTGAAAAGGATATCGCAATAAAGTGTTGATACGCAGATTTTTTTTCGGTGTTGTAGCTTTTTGTTTTTTTTTTAAACAAAGGAGAGAAGGCTTAGTCTAAAATAGGAAAAAATACCCGATGTCAGTAAATGGTTTATTTTAAAATGGAAAAAAAGTAAAGGGATTCGATTTCCGGGCAATTATTTGCTTCAAAAGAATGCGTGTAGCTTTTGTAGGACCTAAAATTACGAAACCCTCTTTGTAAAAAAAAAAAGAAAAAAAAGAAAGAAAATAGCGAAAATATATCGATCGATTGGCTTAAATTAATGGAAGTGGAAAATTTTCTCTTCGTTTGATTTTCTATAAAGTCGTTGTTTTTAAAAATTAGTCATTTTAAAAACTTTACGTCTCAATTTTAGCCATTTTTAATCCATATTCTACTAATCTGAAATGAAATCTGGTTTCGCCTTTTGTTTTTCTTCCACCCCCTACATTTTCGAATTTTTTCGTGAATGTATACATTATCTGAAAATGCCCGTTCTGGCTCTAAATATTTATAATTTTGCGCGATTAAACGTCGACATTTGTCATTTATTCACCTTATTTTCGTGGATATGTAAGTGTTAATTTTTTTACTTTCTGTTTAACCTCCAAATAATCCACAGGAACGTAGCGGGGTTTAGAAATTCCTGGAGAAAATATAACGTTGGTGCCCCTGGAGACCAAAAATATTTTCGTTATCTTCATTTTGCCGGCAATTCATTTTTTCTCTCAACAATTTTGGGCGCCCTGGAGTGGCCGTTTTACTCGCCTTACTGTTGCTGGCATTAGATAAACTACCACACCGTCGACCACTGTTTAACAAACTGATAATAATCAAATGTTAAAATACCCAAAAGAGTTGTCGTTGCTGAATGCAAGTGATGCAAATCACACGAGTATGTGTCACCCACTACATACACGTGTGTCACATACTATTTTTTGCAACACACTTCTAAGAAAACAAAAAAAAAGCGTGAGTTCCGCTGGGGCTATACTAATGAAGGATTGATGTGTAAACATAAAAACTGTATAGTTGTGTGAGTGCACATTGCCCACTCACAACCACCCTCCTAAACATTGTGACATCTGATACCCCATGGCCTCCCCTTCACATCATCACCAATCTTAAACATCTTACACATATTACTATAGGGAATGGCTCACAAATTCTAAGATTGTACTATGGTAAGTTCACAGACAAATACATCAAGTTCGACATAAAATAACTTCTCGTTCTACGAGAGATTGACAACACGCTAATTGGTGACTCTTATATACTTTTGTGGTGACGTGTATTTTGTAACTCGATCACCGATAAACGAACACTTTATCTATTCCTGACTGTTCACAATTTTGGTTTAAACCATTTTTGATTTCAACAACGAGTGTACTTAGTTGGATTCTGTTGAACCATGTGGCAATATGATTTTTGACAACTGTATGACCAGATATACTTGTGTTCAACTGTAAGTGATTTTACTGTAATAAAACATGAATTGTACTGATGGGTTGGGCAACTTATTTAACTCGCCTATACGAAATTGCCCGACATACTATGTATCATGATATACACACACGAGCTACTGCGCATACACCAGGCCAGTATGTTTGACAACAGCACACAGGGTGCTGGAGTCAGTACAGGAATTGAGACAGTTGTCAAACAGTTACACTTTGGTGAGGAGGAGTGTGACAACGTATTTTACTGTCTAATGGATGTTAAACGGATTAGCAGCTAAGGCCACTATACTATGTAGGCCTTGGGAGCTTTCGCTGGTGGGCTGGTGGCCCAACTGTTTGAGCTGAATTGTGGTCTCAACTCTACAATTTCTCGAGACTTGTTGATATATTTCATCTTGTGATTTCAAACCACTATACTCGGGATGTACGTTGTTTTTGGATGTTAGAACATCATGTAACATACACAAATGAGAGTTACAATTGTAAGAGTCACATAAATTTAAGAATCATAATTCTTGCTTAGCCCTATTATAGACCAAGCGCTAAGATGTTTGCATATAAAAAAAAAGTTGAACCAAGAAAAAATTGAAATACTATTTTTATTGCCTCATTCAACAAATGTCATAAAGGTGTGCTCTCTTGTCATCCGTGAAGTAATTCATACCCTGTCAGCTCCATGTTCAAATCTAATGGGTGACAATGTTATTATTTTTATTATTTTTGTTTTTTTATTATTTTCTTTTAGGAAACTATGGTGTATAAAGTAAGGCATGAGCACAAGCCTGTGCATAAAGAATTTACCATCGGTGTATAAAGAAATGTATAAGAAAAGACGTGTATAATGTAAAAAATGATTCACAAGAATTTACATTATGCATTACTCTAAAATTGTCCACTTTATACACTGTCATGTGGCACATATAGGTCTACTTTATCAACAGGTGTTTCAGAAAGTAACTTTAACAGTTTCATCAGAGGTAAATTGGTATTAAGGTACTTATTAGGAGATTTTGGCTTCTAGTATCAAATTTTCTACTGCTTACTGGTTTTATTTTATAGTCTTCTAGGGTCAGGATATTTTTCTGACTATCTTTTAAAGTTGGGGCAAAAGGTGGGTTTGAAAAAAGTTTTTGAATAATCAGTAATTATGCTTCAATTATTTCATACCATGCCTTTGAAAACCTACTTTTTCTAGTGTGGTAAAGGTACGCCAGAGTTCTTTTACTATGGACTAAATTAAAATGAAAATTTTAAACTTTGAAAAGTATTTTGTTTGTTAATATATTTTATATGTGAGAAAGAAATGTCTTTGATTGTTTTGTCTCTTAGAATAATTTTATTCTGGGTGGCATGCAACCAAAGTCCACATGACTGTGTTCCTTTTCGTAATCGAAGGTACCACCTATCTATTAATTAGTATTCATTTTTAAAACGTAGATAAAGATATTAAAAAATATTTCCTTTTAATTTAATGTGACATGTCTTCGTCCATCACACTGCACAAGTTTATAAAATTTTCAAATTCTGGGTACATCACCCATTACTGAGATAAAATTAAATTTTAATTTTCTCTTCAACTAATTGACCGACTTGACGTTGAAAATTCGCATTGAAAATCTCATAAAAAACATACAGTACCCGTCTATATCTAAATGTTTAGCGACGTGTGCGTTTGGAAAATATAAAGATACCGACAAGGGAGAATACAACAGATGGAAAGACATTATGAACCTATAAATAAACGATTGCAAATACGCGTAGTATCTAATAAGATTTTCCCCGAAGCATTGGCTAAAGACTGAATATGTGACTGCAGAGGGCGAAATAGAGAGAGAAGACGAACGCGGGTGAAGCTGGAAAATGGTTTCATTTTCACCATTCGTAAATGTCAGACTTTACTAACGAGTTTTCATAACCTTTATCCGAACTTCGTTCGAATGAAATTACATTTACGCACATTTAGAGAATTTCAGAGCAACCCTTTCGTAATATTTTTTCCTCTATCATCAGCACTTTCGCTTTCGTAGCTACAGATTTGATCGTTTACGAAGCTACAAATAAGGAGTAAAGAATTGAGAAAACTGTATGCAAAGGTACTCAGATATTATTCCGAATAAATGTAAAATAAAATATAACAATGGTATGAATATTATAATATTAAAATGTTGAAGCCATGATTTTAACAGAATTTCATTTGTCTGCTTTGACCTCTAAATCGATTTCAAGTTGCACACATGTACCACATAAAAACAGGGACAGGATTAACTGAAATTGGTTCAAGAATAATTCATTTTTGACGATAGAGGGGATACGTTTTCGAGAAAATTGAATGTCAAGTTTTGAAATTCTTTTTTCTTTTTGATCTCATATCAAGAAAAATTACTCTATTTTTCTGTATGTTTTCGAACAAAATCTAGGCCTTAAAATCAATCTGGTATTGAGACGCAGGGTCGGAAGTACGCTTGTTTATGTCTTATGACCCATGTAAACTTTTGACAATATTACCTGAAATTTACATGTATATATATATCTATTTACCATCGTTGTGGAGCCTGAGATGTTAAAGGTCATCACAGTGAAAGGTCATTGTGGTGCCCCTGTTGATAAAAGGTATTGTGGTGCCCTGTATGTATACATAAAGAACAGTAAAGAAGCGCCCAGCACTGTCGCCAAATTTATTCAATGAAATGTTGAATGGAATACTGGATTTCAACCTTTTTTCATTGTATTTGATTTCATCACACAAAATGTTTTTATTGTTTTCTACTAAAGAACAATAAACCTGTACTAATAGGTCTTTTTTTTCCAAGTGAATAAATGTGGCTGCATTTTACAAATTTTATTATTGATAGTTCTGATCGGGAAAAGGAGAAAATATTTTCTTCATCGTACAATATTACTGATTGAAGTTACATTTTTTTGTTACAACGTCATGCCTCTCATACTTGAAAGATTTTTACAAAATTTTGACCCCATGTATAGGCCTATCCGCGAATGGTTTCTGCAGAAATTTCGTTTCAAAAACTTTATTCTAAGAGGTAGAAATGTGTTTGAAAGATTCAATTCTGACCTTTTCGTTTCAAAGTTATTTTTCAGTTTTATTTAATGTTTATTTATTTTTTTGTGTCTGTGTCAGTTCTGAGAGGTAAAAACTCGAATAACTGAAATATTCTGCTCTTATTATGGTATAGGATCAAGGTTACCAACTAGGCAGTATTATACCGACAAGCGAGTATTTAGACACTGCTGCTGGTATGAAAAAACGTAAGTACCGGTACCAGTATTTCATCAGTGTTGCCATTATTACCGATATAGAGATGCCGGCTAAGTGAATAAAAATTTACGATGCATTGTCCCCAATATGTGGTTTGTTTTCATATAGTTTTCCATCATTTGTTTTGGGACTTTCCATATTTGTCTTAATTAGGCAATCTTTATGCGGTGTCTCCAGTAAGCGGTTTCCACTGTATTTATATAATGTGAAATTTTGAAAATTCAGAATCTATAATTTAATTTTTTTTTTTTATTTGAAATTAAGGTTGTTTGGGATCTTGGTTTTAAAAAATTGAAGTTTACGACAATTCCAGCTAAAATTAAATGTAGGTTCTACAAAAAATACATTAATTTATTAAAAATCTCAATTTTTTTATTCAAACTTTAGAAACATTTTTTTTTCTTCGAAATTTTTCCTGATATTCCGCCTTTTAAAGCGTTTGAAGTTTGACTCATTCTTTTCATTCTGTATAAATGTGATAAAATTAGATAATACCTAAATTATGAAAATCTTGTATAATAAGTTATTCCGTAATTTGAAATTATTGTGAATTTTATGGCGACGAAGAGAGGGGATAAGGGTGGAATGAAATATCGATATAACTTTGTTTTTTCTCTCCTTCTGAATACTACGCTCATGATACTTGTTGGAAAACAAAAATGGTGTCGCTACAACGCGCTTTCCAGTAGTGAAGAGTTACGAATGTGTAATGCAAATTGTCTATATTTACATATTTACGGCGCACAACCTTCCCAAGTAGCGTTCGCACCTTTGTAATTTATAAAACTTAACCGACGTGACCTTGAAAAAATAACAGTAGAATACAGCAAAATGGGTAGAAGTTATCCAACATTTCAAATTAATATTTACATGATGAATAATTGTCTATGTGTCCGTCTGTGATACTACAACAATCTCCAGAATTATAAGTGTTGTGAAAATTTTAATGGAATTTTCACAAATAAATTATTTTCTTGAAATTCTTGAAATGACATAGGTCACGTTTCCACTTTTCACTGGCGTGGTGTACATAATTAAACTGGAGCAGTTGTCAAAAATACGAATACAATTTAAAAGTTTTTCTGTGCGTTCAAATTTCACTGCAACATCGCCTTAGACGCGCTTACAACTTATTCCATTTTATTACTGCACAAGTTTTTTAGGTTACCAAGTCTGACATTCCATTTCGAATATTTCATTACGGTAGATACACATCTCCACGATGTCCTTGACCCTTACTGTGACTTAAAATGGAGAGATAATTCGTAATTCCAACTCATAATATTTTCGTGCCATTAAATCTTGATTCGCGGATTACATTATTTTCGAATGCTATGTCGAATTTTGAATTCATTTTTTCTCTGAATTACAGAGAGATATTCTTCACTTTTAACTGAAGATTAGATCGGGTATTGGGTTATTCGTGTAACGAATGGCGGATCCGAGAATATTTGCTGTATAAGTAGAAGCCTGCGAAAACGAAGTGAAGGTTTATTAGCTTCACAAAGAGGACTGGAAGTTAGGCTGGTGCCAAATGATATTGTGTAGCGTCTTATTCCAGCATGATGAATGGTAATATAAAGCGTGGAGAGTGCTGATTTACTAGCATTTTGATAGAGATGACGTCCATATAATCCAGCTGGTACTGGATGATGGAGCGATAAATTCGAATAAGATGGATTCGTTTGAAACCTCCTGATCTATTGTTGAGAAATACAAAAGTATGGTTTTTAGAATTTTTGTAAGTCTATCTATCTGTCTATCTATCGGTTTGTCTGTTTATGCTCTTTTAACTCACAAACTACTCGGTTAATCTAGATGAAAATTGAACAGTTAAAATATTACTTTAGCCTTCTGGTACTAATTTAAGCCTTGTTTCATTGTGATTGGTCAAACGGTATCAAGCACCCTTTGACTCCAAAAAAAGGTTTAAGACCAACTGTTCGTACATTAATGAGTGATACATCGTTTGATATGTTTTTTGAGGCGCTAGTTCAAATCTGTTGTACCACTTGTGACCCCAAAAAGTAATTAAAACGATTTTTTTGTTAATTATTGATTAACATATCGTGGGATATGTTTTTGGAGACAGCGAGTTCAAATCAATTGTCCGTTTTTAGATCGAACCACTCGTTAAACCTCTTGTGTATTCTTCAAAAAAGGGTAGAACCAACTTTTAATAAATTATTCAATATATAAATCGTGTATTATGTCTCTTGAGGACCCTAATATTGGATTGATTCACGATTTTGGGATCCTGTAACATCGAAAAGAGGTTTGGGGCAAAATTTTCACCTATTATTATTGTTTAATACACTGCCAGATGATTCTCGGGGCACCAAGTTCAAATTTAAAGTCCATTTTTTCCTTTTCTATTGTTTTGTATAAGTAGCCTAGAATTTTAAAAGTTCTTTTTATTTCGATGGAAAAACGTATGATGCCAAAATTTTGAATTATGAACGAATTTTCCAACTGGGTTATGTAGTGGAGTTACCTAGTTATGGCTAGGTACCTACTGTACAGTAAAATCCATAAAATCGCACCAATCTCTTCGTTAAAGTCCACGCATTAATTTGGAAAAGACTTTATTATAGGATGAAATATAAATTAAATATAAATCTAAAAGTGCAGACAAGTCCGTAGTCATATTTGTTTGTTATCGTTCGGAAAAACGTAATAATTTTTATGAAAATATTACGGTGTATGATTTTTTTGTCTACCAAGAAATAAGTGCCACTTTGAACAGGCTGTTCGAATGACGTGGGTAGAATTAAAAAAAATAAAAAAATAACTTTTCTCAAGAAGTGTAAAATATCCGAACTCGATTCAGTCAGTACAATCGAATAGACGTGTTTTTCTAAGGATATTAGCACGTTTGTGTCACTATCACGTGCTCATCATATGAAAAAAAAGTTGTTCTATTTGAGACATTATGTTTCTGAGTTTTTTCCCTTCGTGTAAGTAGAACAGCAAAAGAAAAAAACCACAACCCTACAACAGATTCTAACAGAACTGGACTCGAGATAAAACTTTTCAATAGCACATTTTTTAACATATCCAATACAGCTATAAGTTAACTGACAAATAATATTAATAACTAGAAGATTACGTTAATCGGAAGAGCCCCCAATTATTCTCATCATAACTATAGAATCCACATTAATATAAATAATATATTCCTCAGTAGGATGAAAACTACCTCTAACGTAAGGTGACTTTAAGCATCTAACCTATGTTTTTTTTAATTATATAATTTGACTTTTGTACCTATTTCCTATGTAAATGCGAGAAAAGTCATCTTCAATTGATAGTTAAATAATATGCTTATAAATAATTATAAAAATTAATGGTGTAAAAAAGAGGTGGGTACAATTCCAAAGAATACAAGTAAGAATTGTTATTTTATAGTAACTGTGGGGACTCAACTCGCATGGGCTTGGACTCCCAATGACAGTTGGCGCTGCAAGGCTGGCAAATATTCGTCTCTATGACATAAAACAAATACACATAGATTACGTTTGATCGTAATTACTTACACATACATGCAAGTAATGTACAAGTACCAAATTGTGACCAGTCTCAACAATACAATGATGTCACAATTCCATACAAGAACCAGCCCATCATTTCTTATCACTACAAGAAATGACGCACCAGGCTGCTCTCACAAACATACGTAATCACTACGTATGTGTGTTGGTGTGCGTGTAAATAAGCCAGTTTATAAACTGTCTAAACTGGCTCTAAAATTGCCAGTGTTTGTCCAGGTTTTGGCTTACCCATATGTTTATATATGAAGTAGTTGAACATGCAAAATCTGTAGATTACCTTCTGGTGAGAATATCTTTTCACAACAAGGTACTCCACAATAACTATCCACCTTCGTATAAATTTTTAAGCAGGGATTTTTCAAATAAGAAAATGAAAAAATATAATTTCCTTAATTCAATTTCATATTAAAACAATTTTTTTTCCTACTGAATATCATTTTGCTCGTGGGCTTAATGAGAAGCTTATTGTAGAAATGAGCAGGGCTTCTTCTGGTGTCTTGAACTTGTCCTTTAAAAAATTATTACTATAACGACAGTTGATTTATTTCAAAGTTATTGACATCTTTTTATGCAAAAAAAATCGTATTTTATTGATCGCCCCCTCCATTTTTAGATCAAAAATTAATTCACTCGACATAAAGTCGTCGTTCGAAAATTAAATTATTTTCACCAGTAACGAAACAAATGTTAATATACTGTGATACCGCTTTTACCACGTAATTTCATCAAATCCCTTTCGGATGCACAGTTTTGAAAACCAATTAATGCCAATGGAATAATTAAACTTCCCACAAAACATACACTGGTTCGTAGCCCATACCTTTTTATCGTGGTCTAAACGTATTCAATGAGACAAATAGGTAGACTGTATTATTTCATCGCTGATACGTGAAGATTTAACATTTTCAAAACTAAAACGATGTGTGCTAATGTTAAGTTCGGAGTTCTGAGGACACAAAAATGGCAATAAATAGATTTTTCAAAGGGTAGCTTAATAAAAATATTGTGTCCTACGTATCTCGGTTCAGATAAAATACGATTGTATTTAATTTGAAAAATGTTTTTTATTTCAGTTTTAAGAAATCGTCAAAAGTTCATGGGACCAGTGGCCATGCGAGGGGGGAAGTGGTTGATGTGATACCCTCTTTGGCCAAGCTGTTGTAAAAATTGAAAAAGAAAGAAGCTGATCTTTTTGTAAAAGTTTTCTTCTAACAATGATGTAACCGTATTCTTATCATTAAAGTTATTTTAATTGTTTAATTTGTCGATATTGCTTTCAAAGTTGTAGTTGCTCGAACGCACTTTGAACTAACATTTAAATAGCTGACCTAAAAGCTAACTTTCCCAAAACTTATCGAGACCTTACACCTTGAGGAATAGCACTTTTTTACCAAAAAGAATACAGCTACTACTGAGAGAAACTGTATATAAAAAAGAATAATTATTATATAAAATAGCACTTTATCATCGTGACACTTACTCTCGACCAAGTTGTATTTTCAACTCTTCACCACTCTCCTTTAGCACTTTAACACTATAACAATTTTTCATAATAACATGGTACCTATCTAAGTTAACTCCATATCATTAAATGTTTCATAATAAGTCATCAGATATATACGTCCTATACTCGTACCTCAATAGGAAAAATGCGAATAATTGTATAGAATTTAATTCAATTTTTTGCAAATAACTGATTGGATTTGATTTTAATAATTGACAGTTGTTTCAGTTTAAGGGAGGAGAAAGACGTCAACCAAAAAAAATATGGGAATTATACAGCTTTTGACTGTCTTATAATGAACTAACGCATAAAACTTTTTACAAGTAACGTATGAGCATAATATACTTGCCTCTACAGCTGGTGGAATGTGCACATAGAGGCGGATTTTGGTCATAATATTTGGGGGGCTGAGGCACCGGTCAAGTTTTATCTGTCCCTCAACATCTTTTTCCTCTGGTATCTATCAGTATAAAACCCGTCAAAATTTCAATGGATAACATACTTTTCTTTTTGTAAAAATCTCTGGGGGGGGGCTAAATGCCTGTTCTGGAGGGGACTTAGCCCCCCAGCCTCCTCCCAAGTCGGCCTATGTGTATGTATTTGAAAATCAGAACTCAGTGATAGTGTACGTACACCTTCTACTAAAGTGTACATATTCTTCCACTACGTGCGGCAAATCGAGCAAACTTCTTGAATATAATTAATGATGTTTGATCGTTGAGTGGTAAGAAAAGTTTATTAATTTGAAGTCGGCTTAACAATTTATCTAAAAACGAATACTCTTAAAATGATTTGGGAAGCACTAAACCTTTTATGAACGTTAAATTTTAGAATAAAAAAATAAATTTAAACTTTTTTCCGTAAATATAAGGTAAAGTCATTCAATATTTAATTTCAAGTGGTTTATAAAAAATATAGGAATTAGTAAAACTTACCCAAAAATATTCTGGTTTAAATCCTGGTATTTTTCGATGCGTTGCTCCTACATTTGTTAAGTATTGGAAGAAGGAATCTAGATTATCGAGCTGTTTGATACCCTCATCTAGGGTATTCATAACTTTAGTGGCGTGTTCGGCTAACTCCATACTGTTAGCTTGAGCTTCTTTTGTTTTCAGTTCCTTAAATTTGCTGAATAAGTCTAACAAGTCTTGATGTTCTTCGAATAATCTATAGAAAAAAAAGAAGAAATTAACAAATTTGACTTTTTTTACGTACTTTGTATTAGATACAGGTACCAAAATTTCTTATAAAAAAAACTGAAATATGATAAAGGGAGCCGAAGAAAAAACTATATTATTTTAATTTCAATTGATTCATAATATTAGTGATTAATTAGTGCATATTATGTATTCGTAATTAAACTAATACAAAAATTGGATCACAAAGAAATCTGATCCACGATAGCCAGATAATTATTTATAACGTTCAAAAGCTCATTGAAATAAAATATATAAGGTTCATAAGAATGGTTAGGCATTCATCTTTGTAATACAGATATTGAACTATTTTCGCATTCTGTTTTTCTCCATTTCTCTTTAATTTCCCAAAGTTCAGTAACTTCATTCTGTTACTTTAAAAATTTTTTCTTATTTCAAAATGGTTGCAATATAGAAACCTGAAAGTTACTAATTGAACTTTCGTAAAATTGTATAGTAACTGAAGTGATAACATCTTCAAATCTGTAAAATGAAAATTCGATGAAATTACAGTCCTCGAAAGTATTATCGTTTAATTTACCTATTAAAAAATAATAAAACATTCAAACTTACAAGTGAAGTCGAAAAATTCCGCGAGGAAAATAGTTATTTGTGACACAATTGTAAAAATTCGGTGATTTTAATATGAGTGCTGCAAATCACAAGAGTATCAATCACCTACTTTGCGTACGTGTAAAGCGTTATTTTTTGCAGCATCCCCCTCCCAAAAAAAGAGTCGGAATTTTTTTTAATTTTTTTAACAAAATAATAATTTTATTATAATTTTACTCATTTTTAACCAAAAAACCTCCGCTCCACTCTCGACCAACCCAATTGCAGAAAAACGACTCGAAAATAATTTTGTGGAATTCAATAAATTATGGACCGAATAATTTAATTTTAGAAAAATAAATTCAAAAAATAGTTGAGGCGTGCAAGAAAGTCAAGTCCATAGTGCGCATGCGCCGAACAACATTTTTTTTGCTTCCTATTGTTGAAATTTTCTACTTTTTGTTTAGTCCAGAGGCATTAAAAAATGTACTTTTCGATTGGGTGTTGTAAAAAAGAATATTACGTCATGCATTATGATATACGCGTCCACACTGAAAAGATTTTTCATTAGTCAAAAACTGAGAGGTTTTTATTTGATTGAATAAAAATAAAAATACCTGATATTTAAAAAAATGAGTTCTCACCATTTTTTCACCTCTTAAGACGAAAAAAAAAAAAAAAAAAATTCAAGTCATAATACAAGAATGATGAATCATGGTGTCATGAATAAATATCGCGAATAAATGATTTTGTTTTTTGAAACTTTATTTAAAAATTTTCTATTACAAAAAAATACAACCTCGCTTTGTATTTTGGAATGGTTCCAAGAAAGCTTTGGAGTTTTGAAAAGAAAAAAAAAAAAACTCTATGTAAAATTGCTTCGTAAATATTGACGATTTTTCAAAAGTTATTTATTTAAAAAAATGTGTTTTAACGTGAATGAAAAAAAATGATGTCGAAAATTGATGGTATGGTTGTTCATTTTTTTTTCTTCTTTCGTATATTTTCAAAGAAAAAATTTTCGCCCCCAAAATGTACGCTACATTAGATTCATGTTGACTTTGACGGCTTTTTAAACAAAATGGACGTGAAGATGGCTTTCAATTAAACTTTTTTCATCCCTTTCATAATACACTGAAATATTTTCTCAACTGCTGCATATTTCTTATGGGTACCGTTTTTGAAAAACTTTGATCGATATATGAGAAAAAAATTAGGAATTAGTTCGGAAAGTCTGATCGAAAAAAAAAAATTCACAGGTTTCACATTTTGTAACAACGAGAGGAGGGCATTGAAAATGAATAAAAATTAAAAAATAACTCTAACGCAGCAAGTCTCTCTGGAAAAAGTAGGTTTCTTAGGAAAAGAATTATGAATTTTGATGGTCATCTTAATTGTCTGTAAGTTTATGTCCGCTAATGGTGAGTTATGATTGTATGAAATGTGTTAGCTACTGACAAAATATTAGATAACCTGAAATTTAAAATCATTATTTCTTGAAAAATGAAAAATTAATTAAGATGATAAGTTATGGTAAATGATCAGATAATTTCAAATAAAATCAAGTTATGAAATAAAATAAAAAAAGAAAATGTGCGGACATTACCCGTGTGGAGTAAAGGGGCTTGGAACCCTAACAACAGTCACTGCCAAAAGGCTGGCTAATATTTGTCCATATAACGTTAAACCAAATGAACAAATTACATTCAATCATAATTACTTGTATGTACATGCAAGTAATGTACCAGTACCAAACTATGACTAATCAAATAAAGATGGTGATGTCACAATTTGCTACACAAACTGGTCCATCGTTTCTTATCTCTACAAGAAGATGTACATATTTACTACATATGTGTGTATGAGTGCGAGTAAATAAGCCCCTATATAAACCATCCAGACTGGCTTGAAAATTGCCAGTGTTTGCCCAGGTTTTGGCTTACCCATATGTTTACATATGAAGTAGCAGAACACAAAAATAATTTATTGATTACCTTCTTGTGTGAATATTCTTTCACAAGGTATTTCACAGAAAACATGAACAAGTTAATTTTTTTTTTTTTTTTAAAGTTCATGTAATTAGAGAAAAAAAAAGAAAAAAAAAAGTTTACCGAAAGTACCTTTGGTCGATCTGCACTAAAATTGGTAGCATGCTGAAATAAATTATATTAAATATTTATTTCAAATTTCATACATGGTTCCGGAAGTACCATTCAGCCTATCCACGCCAAAATTGATGGCATAATACAGTGCATTAAAATAAGTATTCGATCCGAATTTCGTGACTATTGGTGAAAAATTAAGCATTTTATAGTCAAAATAAAAACAAAAATATTGCTATGGAAAGTACCGTCCATCTGATCTGCACCAAAATCAGTAGGTTTGATCTTTGACTCAGTACAAATATTTGTACTAAATTTCGTGATTATCCGACAAAAATTGCGACCTGTACATTGGGAACAAGAAGTTGGCTTATATCTATATCCATCTGTCAGTATATGTGTAATATATGTATAATATATTTGAATTGGATTTATTGGTGCTAAAATTTTCCTAGGGTAATGAAATGAGAAGGGGCTAATACCGCACCAAGCGAAACAAGTAGATTTTCTAAATTAAACCTATTTAAAAATTAACATTTCTTAATTTTTCGTTTTCTTTCATTTTTGTATTCATTCTGTAAACAATAAAACAACATTACCACCTCCACTTTATTTTTCATTACTATTTTCTCCTTTCACTTTTTTTATTGTCGTTATCCACCGCTTCTCATACAATTCACGCATAAAACGGGTCGGTGAAAATTCGGTGGCGAACACTTTTTTACAACTTGACTAGAAAATCATTTTCAATGCTTAAAATTCATTTGTGAAGGGAGGAAAGAATTAGATTTTCTGAGAAAATTTTTCATAAATTAAATAAAAGTCAATTCATTAAGAAACAATTAATACGATATGGTCGCGAGCGATGTCTCTCTCGTTTTTCTCTCTTTCCTTCTCAATGCTCACGCACACATTCACACCCATACACACACACACACACACACATACGTGATTATAGTATCTTAGTTGGACCTTGACACCTAACTGCCTTAGTAAGACCCAAAAAAAAATCTTTATTTTTGAGGTTAGAATGTTGCTTGACAGCAGAATGTCGTAGTTTTCAAAACATTGAAAAAACCGCCCAACCCACAAAGCTATACACACAATAATAAAAAAATACTGTAACAGTATGTTGGTTAGACTGCGTGTGTGTGTGTTTTTACACACAAAAATGAAATCATATCAGTCTATAGTCAGACCTTTGTGTTATTTGAAATTGACTCCTCATGAACATTGGTCAGACATCAAGAGTACACATCACCTGTTCTTGTATGTCCCTAGTAAGACATAAATGCAATGTTGCCACAGTTTTTCATGGAAATATGGGTAGAAAGAATAATTGTTGTAAAAAGAAATTAATTATTGTCAATAGATCAGCTTCTTTAGAAAACTAATTTTGTCTTTTTCTAATTAGAATGGGACTATGGAGTTATCAAAAAGCACTAATAGTTTTTTTCATCCAAATAGAATATGACTACTTTCTGTTTGGTCACCTAAATCAAACCTCCCCAATTTTTTGGATAAATGCATGTCAAAGAACTATCTATTTGTAATTTTTAAAATTAGGAAATTATTATTCAAGGGAAACACTCTGAATTTGTCAATTTACAAGACTCTGACCAAGATTGCAGAACCTAGATCAATTTTGTTTCTGACTAAATGTGATACCTCCAAAAATAATCAAGGGATGAGTAGTCACCATATTATTTGTTCTCAACATCCTAAGCATCCTAATTGAACCAGACACTGAGGCCAAAAATGTCAACCACTATGATAAGTTAAACACCATATTGATGCACAATTTTTCCTATTCTCAAACTAATCAACCAAAAGCTTCATCTTTCAATTTATTTGAGAAAAACAAAAAAACAAAAACAAATACCTATATATCCTTCACCAACAGTGTCAACTCAGTGTCCAGCAAAGTTTAAGTGTTTTATCCAATATGGTGGTTTGTTATTTTGACCCAGGTATTAATTTCTGTGAAGTTTGACACAATTTATTTGAGGAGGCTATTTGATTTCTCTATCCAGAACTGGAAATCTCCAAAAAAAAAAACTTCTCAAATAATGTCCAGTTTCTTGAAATTTTAACCTAAATTAGTGAATAAGTTTTGATGAAACATTCTCCTCTAAAGATGTAGTCATATGTGTATTACATGATTTTATATTTCAACTATTCCTTTCTATCAAACAATTTCTCTCCCACTTCACAGAACTGACACTGAAATAAATCCATGGAGTTGAACTGAGAACTGAGTTTAAACAGAGTTGGTTTAGAGCTAAAACTTCAAGGGTAGATTTTTTGCTTAATCAATCGTAGTTCTTTCAAGTGTAGGAATTTATGTTCAGAGGTTTTATTGCATTATTTTACATTTTATATAAAGTTTGTGGTTCAGGGAAAGCTTGACCCCCAACCTTTATAACAGGTTTTCGACAAAGTTGAAAACTCCTATTAAATTTGGTCTGCCTTTCAAAATAGGGAATGGGACTTACATAGTTATTCGTATCATGATCTCCAGATTCCAAAAATACCCATCTCGCATTTTCATATTTCTTTATTTATTTTATTTAATTTTATTTTATTTTGGGTTATATTTTTTGGGAAATGAAAACAGACGAACGGCTGAACCAATAAGACTGAAATTTGCACCAGAGGTCAGTTTCAGTGTGAGAAAGGTCTGATAGAAATTTGGAGCCGATTGGTTTAGCGGTTCCAAGGATATTGGCTAAATGAAAACATTATTTTTACAAAATCCCAAAGTACGAATTTGTAGCAGGTTTTTATGGTTCATTACACCACACCCCTGTGCCACAAATTGAAAACCTGCTTTTTTAGTGGAGCATGCTGCGCTAGAATTGTTTTTTTTTCAATGAAAAGAAAATTTTAAAAATATTAGCGTAGCATGCCCCGCTAGAAAAGCAGGTTTTCAATTTGTGCACAGGGGTGTGGTATAATGAACCTTAAAAACCTGCTCATTTTAGCTATATTTTGGCCAATATCTCCGAAAACGCTAAACCAATTGACTCAAAATTTCTATCAGACCCTTCTTACACTGAAACTGACCTCTGGTGCAAACTTCAGCCTTATTGGTTCAGCCATTTGTCTGTTTTTGTTTCCCAAAAAAATACAGGCCGGAATAAAAAAATAATTAAATAAAATAAATAAAGAAATATGAAAATGCGAGATGGGTATTTTTGGAATCTGGAGATCATGAAACAAATAACTATGTAAGTCCCATTCCCTATTGTGAAAGTCAGACCAAATTTGATAGGAGGTTTTCGACTGCTAAAAACTACAAACTTGAAAAAAAATTATTAGTGTACAAAATTGTTGTTTAAAAAAATTTTGGGGGTTTAACCCCATACCCCCCCCATAACTACGCCACTGGCTATCAGTTTTGGTTTGACAATATTTCCGGTAGAGCTTCCTCAAGATCTGATTTTTTCATATCAAGAATAATTCTAAATTTCACAATGTCTAATATTTCGTCAACAGTTGACAAATTTCATTTAATCATAACATACCATTTACTCATTATAAGCTTTAAAACAATTATTTTAACTATCAAAATTCATAATTTTTTTCTCAGAAACCTACTTTTTCCAGCGAGGCTTGCTGCTCTAGAGTTTTTTTCATTATTTCCTTAGTTCTTTTTGATAAGCAGTTTTCTTTCCTAGTCACTCCTTTCATTCAAGTTTGAGAAGGATTTTGATCATCATTTCATTAACTTTTAATCCTTTCAAACCTTCGCACCCCCCAATTTACCAACCTTAAAATTTTCCTGACACTCTCTACAACTTCTGTTACTTTTATACATATTCTAATTCGGGGGTTTTCTTAATAACTGATGCATAGGCGTACTACTTTTTTAAACAAACAGAAGAAAAAAGTCCACATTTTCAATTTCTCAATCATTTCCATGTGGGCCTAACAAAGTGTCGTCTAAGTGCCTGACAGATATTTCTAGAACTTTACGTGAAGTTTTTATCTTGGTTTGGATCTTCAGAAAATAAAGATAGCTTGCTAGGTCAAGTAGCTCATTTTGTAAGACCATGTTTTTGAAATAAAATTCCCGGTATATTGACCATACCTTAGATCCACGTTTCTATAACATATGTACCTAGTAAAAAATGCTACACAGTTTATCCAGGATAGGTAGGTAGTTCAAAAAAATTCAATTATTTTAATCAAATGCCATTTACCATTCTCTGTCACTGCCTTTTTACATGTAATCATCTTATAATATAATACCACGTGTAATAAAAAAAAAAAAATAGAACACTCACGGGAAGAAACAACAAAAGAATGAACAGAAAAGAAAATAATTCAATAGAACATACATCAATATCAACGGGTGTGTATTTTTTTTTTATTATTAAATTTTACACTAAAATTGGTAAATTTCAAGGTTAACTCTCATCTTACTGTTGACTTGAAAATGTTTTTTTTTTTTTAATATCATTTGCATCTATCGTAAGACAGACCACAAGTACTGACTAAAAAAATCTCTTGTCAACGTCAACTGGAAAATGTTTTTTTTTTTTTTTTTTTTTCCTTTATTATCCAGTATTATTATTATTTGCAGCTGTCACATCATAACCAAAACTGTGGCAACGTTGATTTTAAAAGGTCTGACTAACATACCAGCAGACTCAAGTCTAACCAACGTCACACACAGAAGTCCGACCAACGTAGTACTATTGTCAATTCCAAAATAAAATTTCACACATGGGGTGTAACATTTGATGAGTGGGCCATAAGTATGCTAGTCGGACTTTTTACAAGACTAACATTTTCCAACTTTTTCAATGCAAATATAACCCCCTGAATCCAAAAAAACAGTTAAAACGTTGGTCGGACCTTGTGTGTGTCCGACCAACGTTTTTAGTCCGACTAAAGCTGGTGAGGAGTCAGGTGTGTGTCCGACCAAGATACTAAAATCAAACACACACACACACACGCACACACACACACACACAGAGTTTTTCTTCTCTGACTGAGAATATGCAGTCTCGTTAGTGTTTTTGACGCATGAAAACGAATGTTCTACGGGAAAGGTTAAAATTTATGGCGCTATTCGGCGAGTTATTTTGAGACCTGCATAAATTTTGAATATTAGTAATAAATATATAGTCTCTTTAGCAAATATTGAACGTTTCACGAGGACGACAGATGTAACTTCTGTAACTTCCTGGCGGGTTCTACTTGCAAATTTATTTGTTCAATATAATAACGATTCGACGTGAAAGTGAAATAAAATCAAATTAGGTGACGACAGATCGATACCTATAGTAACGTTTCGAAACTATCGTATTACGGTTTTCTGCTGCAAAACTAGTCGGCGAATAATTCAAAATTGACAGAAAATGGGTAGGATTAGCCATTAGGCAAACAGTGTTTGGGATTTAGTACGCTAGTCTATTATATAGGTACTAGAAGTTGATTTGTATTTATGAAACAATATGCATGAATTCTCACATTTATGAGAACAATAATTCAAAGGGGATGTGAGATAAGTTGCATTACATTCGAGTGTAAGAATCTCGATACTTTTCAACCTTTATTGAACAAATTGTATTTATAACATTTTCCATTTTTTCATATTTCGTGGATCAGAACCAAATAAATAATTTAGACGTTTGTTTTCTTGCGGTTGAACGACTAACTTGATTATCTTGAATTATAACGATTTCATTTTGTCAGTATTTAATTGGATGTGTCGAAAAGTAAATATATAGGTAGCCTACTCTTAATAATACAAGCGATTTGTGAGTGTGAATTAAATTCCTTTCAAAAGACTGAACCATTTTTGATAATTTCGACGTCATTTGGAAGGGATTAAAGTGTACCTAGATGAGCAAAAACGTGTTGAATTATGGAAAGTACTTATTTAACTCTACCTTCTATAACCCGAAAAAGGAAAATATCCCTGTATATTTACCGGATTATTTCCGATAGTTCGGTTAGATTTTTTTGGAGGGGTTGTAGTGATGAGTAAAAGCAATAGCAAGACCAAAATCAAGACCATGATATAGTCTTGATTTTTCAACCTTGGTCTTACACAGTAGAATAAGATGTTGATATTTAAAAAATGGGAGAGTGAATTACTGATCCATGCGGTGAATAATGAAACTAAATATAAATAACCACTAGGGAACCAAAAATTTTCTCCATATACTCGTTTTCCCCTTCTTTACAAGTTTAAGAAAAAAATTGTACTCAAGGATAAATAATTTATTCATGTTGTTTCAATAAGCTTAGACTTGAAAAAAATGTTTCAGCTTTCAAAATTGTTAATTTATAGTTGAATTTAAAACCTTCTTTATCATATTTTCAGAAAATTTTAATTAAAATTATGGTTTGAAAATGGAAAATTTAAGTTTTATTAGAAGTAAACAACGTTTTCTAAATCCGTCCACTGATGAGTTTCCTAAATCGTACCTAGTTTTAGAATGGAAGTGAATAATATTTCCTAAATTCTACCACTGATGACTTGATGAGTTTCCTAAATCATACCATTTTTTGTTGTTATGTGTTTCAAAACATTTTGATAAGTCTATTACAATTTATTTATTAAAAAGATCCCTAAAAATATGGTAAAAAATAAAACTAACACCAAAAATAATAAAATAAGCTATAAAAATGTAAAAATTATCACAGGTACAATTTAGGAAACTATAGTTGCCTTAATCGTACCATTTGAAGTTTTTTGATAAAATTAGCTGTAATATTGATAATATTTAAGTGAGGCCAGTGTGAATAAAAATATAATAGAAATAAGGATATAAAAATTGGAAAATATATCATTGGGGATTTTAAAAATATTATGTTTGTAATTATGGGCGGATAAAGTGTAAAGTAGTACAATTTTGGCAACCTTACCTTAATTCTCATTTTTGGCTTTGCAAAGTCAGGTCTTATTCTTTGTCTTGCACAGTACCTATATCTTTTTCTTAGCCTGCTTGGCCTTTATTATGGTTTTGGAGTCAGTTGTTTTCCTTGTCTTGGTCTTACATAGTTAAGCTTTGGTTTCAGTATTGATATTGGCCTTACATAAACAATCTTCTTCTCATTTTTGGTGAACTTACTGTGAAATATTTTTGGTCAGGGAAATATAAATCAAGTAGTTCCCTGTTAGAAGGTAGTCAACAGAATATTTTGCATGTTTATTTACAAGTACGTTAAAGTACAGATGAACCATCCACAATGAATCCTGGCTATTGGCTACCGCGTACAGAGGATTTTTATACCTAGCTAATTACATGCACACAAGCGCGCATATGTAATTAATTCATACGTATGTTATCTTTACCCATTAATTGTTGTCATACTTTGTTTATTACCATGACAACGGATAAAGTAAGATGAACCACTCGCTGGTGTGATGTAATAAGTGATACTCTCGATTTATCAATGCTCAATTAGATTCACACGCTAAGTGCAACTTGCAATTATAAAGTTTCGTTTAATGTGCAAGGCAAGAAATTGGCCGACCATTCGGTGGCACATCTGTTGTGAAGAGGGCCAAGTCCCTTTACCTCGCACAAGAGCAAATCCCTACACTTGACACTCGTATCTTTTTAACATTTCAAATTTTTTTTCTTCATATTTTTAAGGTTATTTTCTGGTCATGGTCTTACACAGTTGGTTCTTGGTTTGTCTTGGTATTGGTTTCGCACTGTCAGACCAAGACCAATTTTTCTTATCTTCAAACAGAAAAGGAAATATTGAAAAGGAAGTTTGGACTACCAATTTCGATTATTACACCAACTCTTTATGGTGATAAATTGGAAATAATAAAGCAGATAATATGCTTTTTTTCCAATAACACCTCTCAACCTGACGAACAAGTTTTTAAATTAAAATAACATAAATTTTCGCAAAATATTAAGTATCTATCCGAAGTCGTATATGACAAAACAAAAAAAAGTTAGAATATCTAATCGATTTCGAGCAACGTAACACCTATAATAGTACCTATTTTAGGTCTTTAATAACCACAAACTCCATAAAATTTAACTGATTGTCCTACAGATCTCAAATGCTAAAAATTATAAAGCTGGTGAATAGCACTTACCTATTTGCCCAGAGTGAAAATTCAACACATCAGAACATTAATATAATGTGCGATTCTCATACGCCGTGTTGTGTCAACTACAGCATTCAACACTGTTTTATTTATTTATTTTATGCCCATTTTTGTAGGTGAAGTTTTAATAACGATTCAGAAAATTTCTCATCAACTTTTCGTTCTAAATTAAACGAAAATTTAATCGGTACTTTTTTTATCCTCCCCTACCGAACATAATTGTTTCAACAAAATATTACCTATTTAATTTTTCCAGTTTAATTCAATTTTGAACGGTATAATTAATACCTTTTCCGATGTCGAAATTTTAATCGAAATTATTAGCAAGTTCGGTGTTTAGTCTGGTGCACTTCAAGATTAACCGACTCTTTTACGTTCTCTTTCAATTAATTTTGATTAATCAACTTTTGGCACCAACGAGCGAAAAACGAGTCGAGTGGATACATTGTATTTTTCAAACCACCGATTTCCTGTAAATGTTTTTCCATGTCTGATGTTTTTGACAGTTTAAAAGTTCGTCATTCTAATACTTTTTTTTTTTTTATTCTTTAAATTTTAACGTATATTTTTTTAATGAATTGCTTTTGAGCAAACGTTCAATAGCTAACGATTCACCCCTAAACTGGGAATTTATATTAAACCGTCGCATTGAGCGGGTACACTTCGTTAATTTCTTTTTTTCTCCCTACATAAGCCTATTAGTTTTCTACATTAGTGGGTAAAATGGTTCAGATATTGCTGAGCCTATTGAAAAGACTAAACATGTCAACTGAAAATGGAAACAAGTTGGAAGGTTAAAATGCAGAACTTTTTTGTTCCAGCTTAGGGGATGAATTCATTATTGGTTCCTATTCTTTAAAATGTCGCTGAACTTTGTCAATAGTAACTCGAAAAGTCAATTAAGTAGTTAGGTATACCAAGCAAAAAGGTTTTTAGATTATTAAAATAATCAAAAATAGATTCTGTAACATCATCAACAAAATAAAGTTAATGAAGTTATGCTATTTATTCCAAAAAATAAATTTTTTGAGATTTATTGATTTTTTCTGAATATTTTTTAAGCCAACTCATTATTAACCGAATTCATCTATAAATGAATTTTCTGATGGAAACGTATCAAAATTAAAATCTGTTGGCATATTAATTATGAAAGAAAGTTTTAAATTTTTAATATTTCTCTGTGGAATACTTTGTTGTGAGAAGTATTCACATATAGAAGGTAAACAACAGGTTTGCATGTTCTGCCACATCATACATGAATACATGGGACAGCCAAATCCTAGATGAACACTGGCAATTTTGTAGCCAGTTCCATGAGTTTATATAGGGGATTTAGCACACGCACACAGATATACATATGTACACATACATATGATATTATGTCATAATCTTACGTAGTTTCCTTTTCCGTAAGGTGATAAGAAATGATGCAGCGCATTTGGTACTGGGCCGTGATATCACTGAGATATTTATCAGGTAATTTGTCGCAGTCCATATAATGTATCTTCCTGTATGTACATACAGGTAAGAACATACAAACATACATATACATATTTGTTTAACATCATAGAGACAAAAATAAGCCAGCCTTTTGGCAGTGACTGTTGTCAAGGGGTGCAAGCCCCTATACCTCAAATAAGTATTGTCCCCACATTCTCTCTTTAACTTTCAAATAAACAAAGTGTACACGTAGGGGAAAGGAGGGCAAGTTGGCGAACGTAAGCTTCAACATTTAATAACACAGACTGTGACATAGTTAGAGCGTTGCTTTTTGCCGCAAAAGTTAGTTTGAAGTTTTGACTACATTTTGGGCCAGAATTGGATTTTTATATTAATAATTAATGAGAGGTTTTTGACAATTTCTGCAGTAGGTCAAATTTGCCAACTTACCTGACATGTCGGGTAAGTTGGCAAATGTTTGAGGGCAAGTTGGGGAGTGGAAATTTTTCTATTAAAATACGTTCAGAATACAAAAATTTCACATTTTCTTTATTCAAATAACGCTTTTCTACATTAATAAATATCAACCTTGATTAAATTTCAGCTTACTTCCACTGATTTCTAAGTGTGGTTTCAGTTATTGCATATTTAATTGCTATACTGTTAATAGAAGCTCTTATTCTTCATCACTCTTCTAAAACATCCTTCAGTTGATCCCAACTGTACGTCTTTTTCGGCTTTTCTTTATAAATAATTTCAATTTTTTGGAAAAATCTAGATTAGAAAAAAGTTAAAATTTTACTGATAACAATTCGCCAACTTGCTCTCCCAGCGGAAATTTTTTTGAATAAGCCATTAAAAATTTAAGTTTTCATGTAGCGATCTAGTAATTGCATTAAATTATAAAGAATACTTACCTCTTTAGAATAATACCATCAAACATTGAGAAATTACAAATCAAAATTTTTAATTCCTTACCCCACGAGTAGGAAATATTATAGTAGCACCTCAAAAAAAAAAACTTTCAGCGATTATTATTTTTAAATGGCTTTTCACAAAAACTTACTCGATCATGGTCCACTAACATGCAAAGTCTATTACATACTGAAATTTGGTGGTGCTATCTACTGTAGTTCCAGAGAAAACTGCAGTTTGCCAACTTACACTCCTCGCCAACTTGCCCTCCTTTCCCCTACGTATCAAAATTTGAAAATGAAACTAAAATGAAATAATTTTGACTCCTTTCATTCAACCTTACAAAGTAATAGACTCAAGGCCAGAGCAAAAAAGAGAGCGTTATGGCAGTATATTCGGTTTGGTTCTATTGGTGCTCCAGCATGAGATCAAAAAATTCATGCTGGTAGACCACTAGCCACTGGATTACGACAAGACAATGGGTAAAATGACCACGTAGTCCAAAGCCCAAATAATAATAATAATAATAATAATAAAACAGTCAGAGGTAATTGAATTTAATTGAATTAACCTCGCTTCATACAGGTTTATAAGTCAATTTTGTATATTTTATCCTTTTCAAAGTTTCACTGTGTTGAATTTTCTCTATTTGTAAGTCGAGTATTTTTTGAGAAACTCCTAAACGAGTAAAAAAAATTTTTCGGTCTGATGTCACGAGACAATTTTGATTTGCTCCGTGAGCGTCACATAATATAGAAGATAATTAAATCGCTGACGGGTCACTTATATGAAAGATCTATATTATAAAATTCAGTCCTACTTTTTGTATATTCACAACATTTTAATTATGAAAAAAACTGCTCTTTTTTCTCAGATTTTATTTAAGCTATGAAGTTGGGGTTTATACTATTGAAAAGGAGAGAAAATTGGCTTGAGATTTCTCATAAAATTAATATTTTTATCACCATTAGTTTTTCACAAATCGGCCATAAAAAAAATCCAAATTAATGAGAAAATTGCCATTATTTAAGTTTTTATTTATTTCAAAAACCAATGATGGCAAAAACAAATTTTCAACGATTATCCCCCATTTTTTAACATCAAATTCATTTTTAACATATAACGTATTGTCAAATAACGAAGTCTGATTATACTCAATTTAGTTAGAGAAAAATATGATAGCACCTTGGGCACCCCAGAAGTTTTATTTTAGCTGTACCTCTGGCCCAAGTTATCCATCGCTTGTTTATTCCATAAATGTCACACTTGAACCTTCACAATTGACTAGCTGAAAAGTCACAAAGATGTCAAATTCGAACCACAATAGAAAGCCCAAGAATACCAATGTGACGAGGAAATATAATCGAATGATGCATCTGGGTCGAGTGGGCGCCAGAAGAGTGAGATAGCAATTTATTGGGTATGGACCAAAAAATATTAAAAATGTAACACATGTGGGTTCACGTATCACCGTAAAGACGATTCCAAAAAATATCATGATTGCGAACTAATATGACACATAAATATGGTGCACGTGTGTCATTTAAATGGCCTAAGACTGACACAACAACGTCACACCATGCAAAATCATAACAAAAAAAAAAATCCGAAATATGTCATTAATACTAACTTTTCAGTTGTGCGACCTATGTGTTAATAATGATTACATGTGTCATTTCTGCAAAAATATCACAGTCAAGTCAAACAGAATGAATTTCAGTAAGGACATCAAGGTGACACCATTTTACATCATGGGTGCAATCATGAATTGAATTGATAATTGATAATGATTGATACCCTATTTAAAATATACATGCTTTCAACTCAACTCTTATTAATTATTACTAATTCGGTTTATGATCGTAGCCCATAAATGACACTTGCACTACATGTGTAGAAATATTGCGATAATTGTAGTTCCTATATTTTCGCAAAAAAATGAGTCGTTTTGCCTGAGTCGCATTTAATTCACACTGCATAGATTAGGTGGTTTACATTGTCTTGGATTTGAAAAAGAAAAAAAACAAAAAAACTGAATGAGTAGTATCCAGATGTGAACTATATAAAATTATACTGCACAGCAAAATGCCTGGATATCTATTATATACTTGTTTAAATTTAAATCGGTTTCGTGACTTTCAGAAATCTGAATACATATACAGTTAATAGGGTACCGGAACGTATTTTCAAAAATTAGTGCATCTCATAGCCCAATAAAAAACAAAAATATAGCTTCAAGCCCGGCTCAAATTGGATCTTTAGAAGCAGAGAAAAATTGATTTGAAAAGTAGAAAATAAGAAGAAACTTGGTATAATTGTTTAGGACTCCTCCCCCAATAATATCCTAAAAGTGGCAAACGATCCCAGAGGAGCTTCCTCCTGAGGAAGACTAAATGTGAAGCAAATTTTTGAAAATTTACGTACGAATTTCGATCTCATAAAACAAACTGGGAGGGGGGTTAGGTATGTTCTTTAGTTTGTAACCAGAGGGAAGTTTTAGCAACAGGAACTCAAATTCATATGATACCTATATAGGATATCATGTATAGGCTAATAATTTATTATAATTACAATATTTTCCCATTTCTGTTACCATGATAGAGGTCGCAGTTTTGGTCCGATAATTACGAAATTTGGTATAAACATTAGCTCTTAGCCAAGGACCTAACCACCTGATTTTGGTGCGGATTGACCAGATAGTACTTCCAGCACTGCTATTTTTGTTTTCATTTTGATCATATAATGCTTAATTTTGAACCAACAGCTACAAAATTTGGAAAAACATTCATTATGGTTTGTCGTAATATGCTACCAATTTTTGTTACGATTGGCTCGATGGTATTTCCAATACAGCTGTTTTTAATTTTATTTTGACTACAAAATGATTAGCTACAAAATTTGAAACAAATATTTAATATGATTTTCAACTGTAACATGCTACTAGTTTTGGTGTGGATTGGCCAGTACTTCCACAAACTCAGTTTTTGTTTCAATTTTGAAAGTGGTAATAATTTTAAACTGCGGGTAATTTTCGGTCAAAAATCACAAAAATTAATACAGTCATCAATTACTATAATCTATTACTAACTTTTTAGCTTGGCATTTCATTAGTATCTACCTAACTAATTTTATACGGTTTGAAAATTTACTATTTCTAACGGATCTGCTGCTGCATTAAGAGTCTTTTTATACACTTATGCTAGAGCAGGTGAGGTTTTTCTTTTTTTTTAAATAAAGAAGGAATGCATTTAATGCCTTTAGCATTCTGAAAAATAAAAATAAAATGAACATTAGTATTAGCAGGATATTAGCTTTGTTTAAAGCAAAAAAAAAAAAAAATTATTCAAGTACTTACATGAAAAATTTTTGTTCTGTACCATTTTGTTGAAAATTGGTTCTCATTTCTATTGAACAGTTTCAGTAGTGTCAGGTCTGAGTAGCAAAAACTCAAAAAAATAACGTGGATGATAAAAAAAAGCATGAGGTGTAATAGGAGTTTGGTACTCATTAGTTCTGTAATTTTTGAGAGAACTATAAAACAATAAATTCTTATAAAATCGGTTTTTAGCAATAAATCGTAATTTTTTTACTTGAACCAGCAATGAAGTATCGATATATCGATGTGTTTGTCAAGTATTGATAAGTATCGATATTTTATAAAGGCTTTTTTTTTTTTTTTTTTTTTTGAATTATTGATGAAAACTGGCAAACTGAGTTTTCTACTTAAGTTTATTGTGTTAAAAAAAAAAATGGTATTTTCCAAATATGAATAATTACATCTCTATCCCTTTTAGTGAAAATTTGTGTAGCCCCCACAACCATACCACATGACTGATTTTCATGAAAATTGATAACTGCCCGATTTTATCATGTTTAATACTAACTACGTGCCAAATTACAGCCCTATCAAATGATAATTACGTCTTAACCTTCATTGGTGAAACTTATTTTTGCCCCTTCAGCCTCAACCGTCGACCGATGTACCCTAGAAGTAATTCCACATGAGATTATGTCTGAAGCTACTTATAAACCAAATTTCAGCCGGATTCGTTAAAAACTGTGATTTATATCTTATTTATAAAACATTTTAAGTCAACTATTGACGTCATAACTACGCAGGCTGTTTCATGTTTTTTGTGTGATTACACTTTAAACCTTAATATCTCTTTTCATATCAGAGATTTAAAAATATTTTTTTCGGATGAGTAATTTATGTAATCCTAGCTGTCGTTCTCAATGCTGAAAACTCAATTTTAAATTTACTTGTGGTAGCCTATTACGAATCTCTGCTTTGAGATATGAAGATGTAGAAATTCAGTCACCTTCAGTAACTGTAACATTAATTTCAAAGAACAAAAAAATGAGTGCTTTTTAATTAAAAAGAAATAAATTGAAAACAGCCAGGCGAAACGTCTCCAAATAACACCTCGAAGCGGGAAAAACGTTGCTAAAAACTTTTTTTCTGAGAAAATTCCGGTTACAAGTCCGACGAAAAAGAAACAATTTCTGAGAAAAACAAAATACTTTCGACTTTCTTCATCCATTAACGATCACACAAAGAGGAAATCGACGACTTTTTATTTCTCTGTATTTTTAAAACGTTCCATTTCCAATTGGCGTAGGCTATCGTTTTTCATGCATTCGACCGATCCAACCGTGGGGCGTAGGCAAAATTTTAGTTAGGGGGGCTCATGTAAATATTCCCCAGAAAACTCCCCCTCAAAAAAAAAAAAAAGTAATGTACCGAAGAGGTCTTAAATTTTTCTTTGAAAACTTTTGTTTTTTAGAAATTTAGGGGGCTCGGACGCCCACCTGTCCTCCGTGACAACGCCCATGGATCCAACGTCTATTGCTGCATCGAGTTGTACAGAATAACTTTGTATGCAAGATTTATTTTTTCTATTCCCAAGATTTTTCTAGAAATTCCATTGGACAAATAGTTACCTTTAATACAGACCTACAGTCTTTAAAAAAAAAAAAAAGATGTTTGAAAAATGTTACACTTACGGTAGGTACCTAACGTGATACCTACATGCGTTCGAAACATTAATAAAAGCATAGGTACGTGTCCGAACCAATATCCACGTCCGCATAATATTTTGTTTACAAAGTTTTTGTAGGTTTTGAAAAAACAAAGAACTGGTAAAATCCTTTTTAATTTTTTTTTTTTTTTTTTTTTTTTTTTTTTTGTTGGACGTGTGCAAGTAATAAAGTTTCACCTGTCATTTCGAACGCATTAACTTGCTTTTTCTGCGGGTAATAAATGAATTAAAAGTGTGGCGAAAAGTTTGGAAAAACTTTTACGAAACTCGCAGATTTATGAACCATTAAAGTGTCATTCAACTGAGAACGCTGTTTCTGAAACGGTGTTAAATATGATTGGCAAAATGAGACGATTTTCATAAATTTTTTTCATACCGATTTAACGTAGTTGGAAAATTTCGAAGAATCGATTTCAGCCTAAATATTAATTTAGTAGCTTTACACCGTCCATTTTACATTTATGACCGGTATCCCGAAAGCCCATTAAAATGAATTTACAAGAGGGATTAATTAAAAAAAAAAAAAGAAAGAAAGAAAGAAAGAAAGAAAGAAAGGTAGAATAGAAAAATGATAAGGTGTTATTACCGAAAAGATGAAAAACAAAATTATTATAAGGAAGAATTGAAGAAGTAAGTAAATAGAAGGGAGAGTAATGTTAAAGGGGTCAGAATGTAACAGGAAAATGTGGTATTTTCATTGTTTTGGATACACTACTCTAATGACCTAGATCACGCCCCTAGTTTTTTTCGAAGTAATAGAAATTGCTAGTTCTCTCTTCAGCTTCCATTTTCTTCAAAAACATTTTACAGAACACTACGTTCCAATTTTTTTTTTTTCTAATTTGGCTTTAGTTACGTGGCCATTTTAGTCTTCGTCTTCAGAATATATTAATTAATTTATTTGATTGGGAGAAGGAATAGTCGGTATCTGGTGGCCAGTGGTTTGTCAGTATGAATTTTTCAATCATACACAGGGACACTAATGGAACCTAACTAAATACATAGCCATTTTGGATCGACAATGTATCGGAGGATGCTCTCGAGCTGGCAACCTTTCAATTGCAAAGTCGAGCACCTAAACACTGTGCCACGCTGACCTCATTTATTACCAACTTAAAGGTTATTCTTTTCTTGATTATACAATGAAACTTACACTTGTAACGTAGGCTACGCCATATAGAGATTGAGAAACCTAAAATTTGGTTTGTTTTTGTTAGTTTTCATTTCTAATAATTTTTGTTTCTATTTCTATTTTGGTTTTTATATTTTTAAAATTTTTTGTTTCAGTTTCTGTTAGTTTTTAATTCTGAGAATATTTTTTGCTGTTTTTAACAACCGCCGCAACAGAAGGGAGTTAATGTATTTGGTTGGTTGTACGTGTCCGCAAAAATTAAATTCTTCTGTCACGACTATAAAAAACGTCTCCACACACCACCACAAAAGAAATAAAATACGTACAACCATAGATTACCACAAACAAAAACAAATACGCACCACTACAAACACAATTCTCCTTCAGCTATCTTACCAACATAAACACACAAACACATACAACAACACAAATAGTACCATATTATTAACAATAAAATTACAATCTCTCTAAGAATGTGCTAAAATCAAACATGATCCATTTAGTAACAATCATTCCTTTTTTTTCTTTATCTGATGCAGGCATTCTGCTCTATTTTTGTTTCTCATTTAACAACTGTTTCATTCAAGATTGGTTCAAGATTTGTTTTTGTTTTGTATTATATTTTCTCCATTTGAAAATATTCTTTTACTTTGTGGCAGTGAATGTGAAACTTTTTTAACCCACCAATTGAAAAAGTGTGGAACTTTTACATCTAATTTGGTGAGTTGAGTTTATTATGAAAATTTTGTTTTGGTCATGTTTTGTCCAATTGAAATTATTGTTTTATTGTGTAGCAAAAACTAAAAAGTGTAGAACTTTTACAAAAGTGCTGAAATAATTTTTTCAAATAAAGAAATGTTTAAAAAAAAATGATAACGACCATTGCAACAGTTAGTACAGCTCAGAAACTAAAAAATACTTGAAATAGAAAAATGAACTAAATTGTTAAAAACATGTTTTCTTGTCGTGTATTAAGTATTAAGTAACTAAAAAATACAAGGTATCTTATCATAGTACTATCAGTGTGAATACAAAGTAAATACAGTAGCAAAATGGAAAACATAATAAATTAATATATACCTACTGAAAAGCGGCAGGTTGCTGCTTAAGGTTATAATTACTATTTTGGCATTTGCTGTATGAAAGGACAACATTTGTATTAATAGTCCGTTCTACTGCCCAATTATATAATATGTATGGTTAATTAATATTGTATAGGTATTTGAATATTTTAATTTAATGAATAAAATGAAAATTTGTGAGAAGTATACTTCAATTATTTCTTATACGTGAAGGATGGTCATCATCATTTATCTGTTTGATATGCATTTCATAAGATATATGAACCAGCAACCTGCCGTTTTTCAGTAGGTATATATTAATTTTAATATGTTTTCCATTTTGGTACTGTATTTACTTTATATTCACACTGATAGTATTATGATAAGATACATTGTATTGTTTAGTTACCTACTTAATACTTAATACACGACAAGAAAACTTGTTTTTAACAATTTAGTTCAATTTTCTATTTCAAGTATTTTTTAGTTTCTGAGCTGTACTAACTGTTGCGGGGATCGTTATCATTTAAAAAAAAAAAAAAAAAAAAAAACATTTTTTTTTA